>LIEC01000077.1:0-17373 GCA_001925005.1 Drosera capensis
TTTCATGAAGGAAGGTGACCTGCTTTGGGTCGCCAGCGAGTGACAGACTTATGACTTACTGGTTCTCAAGACCAAATGATCAGATGTATACATCTACATATTTTGTGTGTCTAATAAGTGCTTGCTGCACTTGATAACAAATTATCGTAAGGTCATGTTTTATCAATTAGGGTTCTGGGTAAGAAAAATGGCTATGTAAAAGTTATGTAAGTTGTCATGTATGCCTGCAAATGTTTCTGCTGTCTAGCCTTTATATATCAACCTGCACCAGCCCTTGTGTGAATTTAGGGTGCAGGTAAATGAAATAGACAGCTTATACTCTATGTGACTTTTGTGGTTTCTGTTGGTTTTTGTGTGTGTTTGTTTTTTTGCCCTGGAATTCCCTGCTGTTGTGGTTGGGACGACACCATGGCTCTCATCTCAGCCACTGACACCAATAATGTGTGGGGAAAAAAGTGCCTGCAAGACTGGATTGAGGGTTGGGATGAAGCACAACATGAGTGCTGTCCATTTTAGGACAGCAGGAGATCCGTGTCCTGTGTTTTTTTTTTCCATTATCGTGCTTACATTTTGCATATTATCCCAAGCAGTCTCCTCCTGCGGGCGCTGTAGTTCCTCTATGAGGGAAATTCCATACAATAAGTATTTACGTTTTATCCTTGGGTAATAATGTACCCATATACTTATCCCTGAGTGCCGACCATTCATCCACTTATCCCTGAGTGTGTCACTCTTTCATTGAAGATCAACTGCTAGCGGTTATGATGCAGGAAAATCATACATGAAACACTTTGAAGTCTTATTGCTTAGCAGTTTCAATCCAAATGAATGTTAGCTTTGCCATTACCACTAACTGATTTTCGTTCCCTTGATGGTATCCTTGAGTTCTGGTGGATCAAACTATTTATGTAGCTCAATTCAAGCTTGTCATGTTAATTGGTTCTTGTTTTGACATATGTTTTTGTCCTCGTTTAGGATTTATGTGGAATTAGTGTCGGAGAATCAACTCTATTAAAAATTCGATGATTATAGAAGATTCATTAATGCATATCTTAATAGTTAGCTCTCATCCAATTGATGATGACTTTGCACGCGTGTTTGTCGTATATTCGTTTGCTTTCACCTAGGATTTGGCTTTCCCATGTTTGTCTATTTTCACTTCTCTTTCTTTCCATCTGCAATGCATACATACTTGCACTTCTAATTTCTTTCCATCTGAATGAATCAGTATCCTGAGCTTCATGTCGTTTCGTGTTTAAATAGTTATGTATGATGTGCTATAACTCCATGTCTACCTGAACAATTACCATTGATTAGTGTTGCGTTAATTATTTAATGAGATGTATTACTGTTGTCTGTGTGATGGTCTTTGGACATACTGGTCACGGTTGATTCAGTAAAATTTGCTGCAGTCAGTGGTATCATAATTTGCTGAAGTTCTCTTCGATGAGCAGAAATTAGGATGAGCAAATTTTGATTTTTGATAATATCGTACTTCCTCCTCCTCCATAATACTTACAATATTTGATACAATATGAAAACTTATATGTGTGTTGATTTTTTATGAAATTTGATGAAGAATGAATATTTTTTAGACTAGGATAGTGGGATTGTGAGAAAAAATAATGAGTGTACTGAAACAAAATATGATTAGTGTAATTTTTTTAGATTAAATATTAATTAAAAGAAAAAACAGATTGCAAATAAATTAAAACAATAAAAAATAAAATATTGCCTTGTTCTTCCTTTTTTTTTTTTTTCGTGTGTCTGTAGAGATTCTTGATTCTTATTGATGGTTTTTCATGAAGATAATATGTTAGATTGTAACACGAGATTATTTCCAGTATCATAAATACACAAATGAGTGATTTCAGGACATTCTTGTTATTTCACAAGCGTATCAGGCATGGCTTGTTATTTGTATTTGTGTCCGGGTATGATAGCGTTCTTAACTCGTCAGCAACACGATAAGAAGGCATTGAAACTAGAAATGAATAGTTCTACGTTAAAAAAACGAGAAGCTACTCAACTGCCAACAATTTTGGTGTTTGGATCCTATTATTATGGGGTATAATACTTATATATATAATTATAAATTGAGAAATTTATATTATAAATTATTGAATATATGTAAATTAAATTTTAATTATAAAACATATTAAAAATTAGATTATACATATTCATCAACTCATCGCACATATTCATTAATTCACAAGGTAGATTTTTCAACTTTTTCATCAACCGTATAACTTTGATTTTTGTATTTTTAGTTTGTATAGTAATATAATCAAATCTGTTTCATGAACTAAATTAAGCAATCAAAGAACTATAATTTAGCCTCGACGTCTCATCTTAAAAGTGATTGGACTCTGCTATCTCAACACATGTAACTTTATATTATCAAAAGAAAAAAAAAACATGTAACTTTATATGCGTCTTTGTCACATAATCATAAACTTTCACTTATGAACTGAACTCTAAAATCTTAGACAACTAAACCCTAGAGGAGAACACTCCCCCATTCAGATTCACGAATGAACTGAGACCACACCGCAACGATGGCTCCCATCACGTGTGCAAGGGGCGCCCTACAGCTCTCATCAACAAGAACCCCCAAATCCTCAGTTCAAACTCACTGGGTTCTTCTCTTTTGGGTTCATATTGGCGCAGGACATCAAATTCTCGGAGATCTATCACGAGGATGCTGAATTCGTCTAGGTATGAGGTTTTGGGTTGGACCCAGTTGAGGGTTTTGGGGATTAATGAGATTTAGGTGGTGTTTTGGGAGTTTGATTAATGATTACTGATTGGTGTTTTTTTGTGTTGGTGGTTTGTTTGGTTAGGGTTCCGGTGGAATTGGGCGCGGCAGGGTCGTTGATGCCTTTGCATAGCGTGACTGTCTTTGCTTTGTATACTTCGCTGTTGTCTTTGTATTCTGGCAGCTGGGGTTGTCTTTCTGGAGGTGTGTCCTGCTTTCTCAATCTTTCGTTTTCTTGGCAATGTTAAAAAACTTTTTCGGATGTTCGTCGTTCGGGTTGTTTTTGTGTGGTGTAGCAAGTTATCTGTTGGATTTTGAGGCAGTTGATGTGAATGCGAATGACCAATTGGTTCTTTTGATGTCGTCTGTTTGAATGGAAGATAGGTTTAGTTGTCTCATTAGAATGGGCTCAAATTGTGGGAGATAGGTTTAGTTGTCTCATTAGAATTGGCTCAAATTGTGATGATTCCCCGACTTCTTTTTTGTTGTAAGAAGCAGCTAGATGATAAAGGTTTCAATACATAATTTACAAGAATAAGACATGATTTCCTTCTGAATGCTTATTTCTGATTATAATTTTGAAATATGACGTATTAGATGTGGAAGAAGAACCCCCTTAAATAGCTTCCCCAAAACCAAAGGAAAGAAAACTTTGCAAAGTGAGGTTAGCATTGCTTCTGCAATCTGCATTGATTCCTTCGGTCACATTCCCTAGCCTCTGGTGAATGTGAATGAGATGACTCACTGTCTGATGCATTTGTATCATGCTCAGCATTTCAAAGCCTTAATTAACCATGCTTGGCTATTTTTATTTTATTTTATTTTCCTTTTCAAGAGCTCTGATTAAAGCACAAAAAATGTTTTATGGGGTTTTAGTAGAGAGAATAGCAGTGACTGGGTTGTGGTATTGCTAGTAGGAGAGATGGGCCAAAATGTGAAATTCTCGCACGCATGGCAAAGATGGGCCTAGAGCCTTTTTTCGTAAGTATGGGGTTTAAGTGCAAATCCGGGATAGTTCAGGTGGGTTTTCTTCTATCATCCCTTATTAATTTATGTCAGAGTCATATGTTGTCTCTGTATATATTCTTCATCTTTCTCTCTGCTATCAAGCTTATTTCCGTGCATCTAATTGTATTGCTTTCACTATGAATAATCTGTTTATTGGGTGACGGTATATCTGTTGTTGGTAACAAGATAAGACTATACATCTTGTCTTCCATAGATCTTGAATTTAACGGGAATACTTGTGATCTTGTAGGATGCACCAAGTCATATTTGATCAAGTCTTCGTACGCCAGTAGGGTGAAGGGAGCAGGCTCAAAGTTGCATGGCTACTAAATGTTGATATATGCTGGCGATGTGGACCGGACGTACATTCCTTAATGATAATGCTCTATGCATACAGGGACATCCTTGGGATTGGGATGAAGGATGCGACATCCGAAGAACTTTGCATTGATGATCCGCTTACTGGTGCCTGCAGGTGGACTGGTCGACCTGAAGGTGCTAGCGGTGCCGTAACTGAAATATTGGGATCAATAAGTATCCATTTTTTCTTTCTCATATACGGCTCTTCTTGATTATCAACATACTCTCAACAATGTGGTCAGGGGTTCACTCTACTACTCGCGGTGTCATTTCGCAGCTTATTGTCCGTGCAAGGAGACTCCGAGTCCTTGCGGGCAATGATTTTTCCGTCTCAATGACTGAGGTTAGTTCGTCTTAATTATCCCGGAATCTTGGTTTCATGTTCTTGTGGATATTTTTGATGAGTAATCGTAGGATGGGTGGAGTAGACTGGTTTGGGTCTTGTTGGTCATTTTGATTCAATGAAAGCACTGAGTGAGCTGGTTTGCTCAATTGAGGAGCAATATTGAATGTCTAGTCTCAGTCGATGTGGTTAGATATGGAGCATTTATTCATTTGTGAAGTACTGGCAAACAAATTAAAGATACAGTTTTATACAGCACACGGGTACGTTACGTGATATATAGTTTTAAAACATTTTGGTTGAATTTTGAATAGGCCCAAAATGGTCCAAGTAATATGGAAAAGGGACCTGGATTGCATGCAGCGCAATTTGGACAGCACACTTGCTGATTAGCAATCCAAAGGTGCAAAATATACCATCAAAGAAAATAAGAAAATGGTTTTTGTCTCTTGATTTTTTGAGGTCATTGGTTTTCCCTGCCGTAGGACAGCATACAGCAGGGATCCTGTTCCTAGAAAAGGTGGTTGGCATAACACTCATTGCGGCTCGTGGTGTATATCATGTGCATGTGGGGTTTTTCCTGTAGGAGTACCGACTATGGATAACTCGGCAATTAATTTTAAGATACAGGCAAATCGATGAACCCCTTTTAATTTACTGTCTGTCTTGATTATGTTTCTTAGTTTTCAAATCTATCGAAGCGAGGAAAATGATTATCGCTAGCATTTTATGTTCTGAGATTTGATGCGGGGAGGAGAAGAGCGAAGTCACTAAGTCGTCTTTGCATGATCGAGTCTTGTAAGCCGGTTGGGTCAAGGCAGCAGCAGCAGGCTCAAGTTGCATGGCTACTAAAACTTTGATATGCTGGTCGATGTGCACTGGACATTCATTGATGAATTAAAATTCAATGCATACAGGTACATCTTGTTTGAGAAATGAGGATGAATGGACGAGCAAATTTTGATCTTAGACGATGTCCTATTTATTATTCGACAGGGGATTGCCCACATGTACCTTCTTACTAGAGATGTGCAAGATGGTCACGCAACTAATCGACCTTTTTTTTCTTTTTCTTTTTTTTGCCGAAGTCTTTTGGAAGTAGAGATTCTTGATTCATATTTGCCAATAAAAGATCCCTGTCTATCTCTTGGTTATGCTGCACTACCAGTTGTTGGCATACAATAGTTTACTTATGCATTGCCTCCTAAAAATAGTTGTTGCCTTGTTGGTGTTTCGACCATTGGTCTCCAGATAGCACAGTGAAAATTTCTTTGTAGAAGGAACTCGAGAAATAACATAATCAATCAATATTACATATATAAAACCACAATCATACTCGTTTCATCCTATTTGAATTACAATAGTTTGATCCGATATGATAATTTATGTGTGTTGAATTAATAAAAAAAAATTTGTCTTTGTGAATGTGAGATAAAAAAAATGATGATGGATGAGTTGATATGATATAAGATAGGGATATTTTGATATTTTTATATAAAAAAATGATTAAATATGAAAATATTATAATTTGAATGAAATATCAAAAAAAAAATATTACAATTTGAATGAATCGAAAAAAGTATTTTTTTTTATTGATATATTAGATCATCGTGAGCTTTTCAAGAGCTTTTTCCTGGGTTGATGTATTGGGTCTTTATGAGCTTCTTTCAAAAGATTTGATATTATATCATACTGAAACCGTTTAATGATATTCAATATGACGCAAAAACCAAAACAATAATTCAATACTAGCAGTCACTTCATATTCAAGTACTCATGTTAAACCATTATACCAACAGATCACGAAGGAGTTGTGTTTGTCTCTGATACAGGATGAAGAAAGTGAAACTTTGAAACATAATGAAGAAGACATAAGAAGAAAAAGATAACGAACCATATATCAACCATTTTTCCAAAGCCTAATAAAGGATAATAATTGCTCATTATCATGTTAAAAGTGGGAAACACGATAATACCAACCGCCTTTATTCAATCAATATTAAATATATAAACCCACAATCATCTATTTTTTTGGTTTGTATATTGGGTCGTTATGAACCTTTCAAAAAAATCTTTTTCTTGGGTTGGTATATATGTCTATAAGTTTCTTTCAAAAGATTTGATTAATATCAAATTAAAGCCTTTAAATGACCAATATTCAACGTCATTTATAAAACTAAAATTATTCATATAAATTATATAATAATTGTACGATCGAATCAATTGCGTTTAAAATGACACACACATAAAGATTTGGGGTTTTGAAGGTGTAGGTCCCCTAGGCTCCCTACCATTTCATATTGTTCTGTTTTCCATTTTTCGGGGAGAAGTATCCCTTTGTGAAGCAAATAGTAGATGGGATGATTGAAGTTTCGTATATCTTGGGTGTATAAAGTTAATGAGAGAGCCCGTATATATACTGTTTGCAACCTTTTTGGCGGAGTTCCAATTATGTGTGAAGGTATTCTTATGATTGATATTTTTCAACACTTGGGTTTATCGATCATCCGTTGCATATGTGATAATCAATCCTTCCTCCAACCAACGAATCATTTTACACAAGCATATGCTCTTGTTGCTGTATAATTTTGATGTTTGGTTCGTATTATTTTCCTGCAACACCAACCTATATGAGAGGCCTCAAAGGAGATAGGGGCCTCAATGTACGATTAAATAAACTTGCGAATTTCTCCATTGCGGTGCCTGGTCTCTGTTGGAAAAAGATAATAATTTTCTTGATTTATTTAAATCTTCAAGAAAATATTTCAATTAATCAAAAGATAATATACAATCAAATAATTATAAGACGATCACGATACATGTCTTTTAACGAAAAAAATCTCTCCGAAATCAAGATAATAAAAACCATAGGATCGATTTCGAAATCCATCCAAATTCTTCATTATCACGGAATTGATACAAGATCAAGTTCCACTAAATACACAACCTGCTTATCATCACAAAGAAGATGATAACACCTTTAATTCCACAATGACGAGATTCACATATGCATAATGAAAATATAATAGCAAGAACAACAACAAGAAGAGAAGATGATTCAATCATTGAATACGAAGAGCAGAATGTCGTATATGTTGATGTGTCGACTATTTTACATCCTCCACAAACGTGCGCTACGCGGACTCTGTAAAAGGGTCTCTCACCGATGAACGGACAGGAGTGCAAGGACGTTGTGCTCGTGGTCAAACAATATATCTAATATGATGCGATATAGTGGATTAGGCTCACACAGTCGTGTTTGATGGACACTATCAGAGGAAGGGAATGTGTCGAGAGGAAGGCGTTTTCCTCTCTATAGCAAGCACGACCGTGTTTCGAGACTGTGCAGAGGATGGAGCACCGCCGTGGTACGCACGGCTGTGTCAGCTGGTTACGAGGAAGAGTTCAATTTCGGATGCACACGCTCGTGCAGGGTTGGCACGAACCGTGTCTCGAGGATTTCCAATGAGATCTGTTTTATTATAAACATATTTTTTACGGGTTTATAAATACACCCCCATGTTATTATTCATCCTTAATGAATTTGGTTTGAGTTGTGATATGAGATTTTTTATAACCCAATTTTCTTATAGTGATTTACTATCACAGTTTTTCGTGGTGTGATTTATAAGGTTTTTGTTACAATATTCGAGTTTTTCACATTAAGTTTTTGTGTTTTTCTTTTGATTGTCTCGATCTAACATCTTTTAAATCTTTCAATATACGTCGTGAGCAAATATCAGATTGATCCAATGACGGATCGACCTTGATCCGGCTGCTTTCCTTCAGCTGTGCAGTGCGGCCTCGTCTTGACCTCTCCCTGTTTTGCTCCCTGTTGAGTTGGTGTTTTTGTGTAATGTGTTTTGCTTGTTCACTCACGGATCTACAGGGCTGCCGACACATCATAAAGCACACATGGGAGACAAAAAAAACTATAAAGGATGTGTTTGATGGACTAATAGTTAATAGTCCAACCGTCTCTGCATGGGATCCTCTCCCTGTCAACTTCCCGTCTTCACTTATTCATGGTTGAAATCAGAAAAGAAGATAGGATGTGGACTACGAATTCTCATTAGGTCATGTTGAGTTAAATTCACAACAGTAAAAGGCTAGAGCATTTTTTTTGCTCTAAAATTTATCGCCCTTTATTACTTTTAGTTCTGAATTCATATACTCCCTCCATCCCAAAATTATTAAAACGTTTTGACTTTACGTACGTTAATACAAAATTTGACAAACGTGCAATTACGATCAAACGTAAATTTTATAAATTTATCATGAAATATCAATTATTATATAAGTTACGTAGCATGTTTACTTCAACCTAATACATATTTCAGAACGATCATAGTTGATTTCATATGAAAACGTGACTTATATTCACTTGTAAATAATAATATAAAATACATATATATTGTAATTAATTTGAGACGGAATGAGTAGCATTTATCATAAAATTTAAACTACTTTCGTTTTACTCATTACTATTGTCCTGGATAGGGTTGATGTGGTAAGTTTTGTGAATCTTTTACTTTTGCGCGTAGCCGTGCCCTGTCCTACATCGGTTTTATTTAAATTCACCGGCAGATCCCCGTCTCCGTAGTCTATCAAGTCTTCTTCCTTATCTGTTGATGAGAAAGATGAAGAAGGAACTTGAACTTATCTCTGCTGTTTTCTATTTCCTGCTAGTGCTAGCATCGACTGTAAGCCTTTTTTCTTGTGCTTTCAGATTATCAAAAAAAAAAAGGCTTCACATTTTAGTATCGTGGTCATGACATCCCATCATCTGTATCGTTTCTTCTTTTTCTTTTCATATTTGCATGACTAGCTACTGGATACTTTCCTGGCCTCGTGCTTTACATCATTTGAAATGCATAGACAGCAATATAATCTGTAGTTGAATTGGTTCTCAGTAATCATGGTTCAAATCATATTGGACGTACGGGTATTCTGAATCAGCCTATTTGATGTCACACTGGATGCAATTGTATGCAGGTTTATGCATCTGGTCCAAGTCACTCTCATGCGGAGGATTCCTTGTCCCCGAAAGCCTATTTGATGCAGTACTGCGAGAATGAGATACCCACGTCGCCCCTGCCCAAATTTCTTCTAGCAAGAGCCTCTCCCCTGACGGGATCTCAGGCCGCACTTTTCGCTGGGATGGCAAGCCGGAATGCGTTGTCATCACACATCGACTCATTCTGCAAATCTGCGGACTTGTTCTGTGGCAAAGATGCCGAATTACGCAACCAAAATGTCCCCTCCACCTCTCAGGGCATCTATCATCAGGGCATATATCAGAACTCCTACCATCAGAGCACTTATTCTCAAACTAGTCAAGCTTGCAAGTTTTACAAGCAAAAGCGAGGCGCCGTTGGCGACAAGAATGATGATGGAGTTGTAAGAGAGCATGACTGCATAATGCCAGGTACGTTCTTCAGGGAGAATACGCTCAAGAATGGGACCATAATCCCGATGCCTGACATTACTGACAGGAACCCCAGAAGGTCCTTCCTACCTCGATCCATTGAGTCAAAGTTACCATTTTCAACTTCCAATTTCCAAGAGGTGAAGCGCATATTTCTCACATCGAGCACATCTAAAGTCGAAGCCAGGATGAATGCGACGTTGCGGTTGTGCGAGCTGACACCGAATGCTGGTGAGACGAAAAGGTGTGTCCGCTCGGCTGAGGACATGATTGATTTTGCTGCTTCCAGGCTAGGCCGTTCGATCAAGATTAGGACCACGGAGAATACTAATGGATCCGGCATGGATGTGATGCTAGGCAAGGTAAGAACAGTTGATGGCGGGAAAGCCATCGATGCGGTTTCTTGTCATCAGGGCTTTTACCCATACTTGGTCTATCTGTGCCACGCCTTACCTAATGCCCGCGTCTACGAAGTAGATATATTGGATACTGCGACCAAGGCGAAAATTAACCGTGGATCCGCTATCTGTCATCTGGATACCTCTTCATGGAGCTCAAATCATCCAGCATTCTCCTTGCTCGGGTCAGCTCCTGGTGAAATTGAGGTTTGTCACTGGTTTTACCAGAGTGATTTCGCATGGACTATCGATGCTTGAATGAGTCTCGTCTTGGACATATCAGACGCTGGAAGGCATGAGCATCTTACATATAATGATAATATATATGTATGTAAATAAACGAGGGAAACATCGACGTGTTCCTTTCTTTGGCGTGCTGATCATCAACTTGTACTTGTAGAGAGATTGTATGTGAAAGCAAATGTAATTTTGATCTTTGTATCTTTACTTTATGTAGTACCATAACCTAGTTTGTTTCATGTTATTTGACTCGAAACAATTCAAGGATTACAATTTAGTCACAACGTCTCATCAACCTAATGATCAAAAGAAGATCATACATTGAATCGATCTTAAAATCATAAGCCTATGATCAAAAGTCATTGGACTCTTCAACCTTAACTCATTAATCTCTACTATTATAGGAACAGAGAAATGAATAGTTACTTTCCAATTTTTTCTTCCTCTTTCTATGTATTTATAGAACGGTCATTCTTTTGTCATTGGATGGAAAATAGTGCTCAGCCACACTGAATGAGAGACACGGAGGAAAACAAAAACACATGCATGCGCATACTTTTCAATGTATTTGTCATTTGAGTGAAAAGGAAGGGAAAGAGGTATGCATGCATCTACTATTGTAGGAACAGGGGAATGAATTACTATCTAATAATCATAACAATTTTTACAAAAATCATTAACCTAGAAACCACTCTGAGGAAACAACAATCGATCTGATTATTAATAGCTCCAGAATCATGTTATATTCTTTAAATCTATTATACATCACATAATATATTTTAAATTTTTTTATCAGATGTAGTTAACTTTAAAATAGTTTTTTTAAGATAAACCTTGGAATAATGTTGATCAATTACTTCTTCAGCTATTGCACCTCACTAAGATTTTTGCTAGATTGTTAAAATCTTTGTATATCTTTAAGGGTTATTTTGTTGAGTTAAAATAATTATATATAGTTAAAATTCACTTTGCAGTACTGTAACTACTAAGATTTAAGTGACAATTTTATACTTTTATATTTTAGAGTGACAAAATCTATATATACCCTTAAGTACTATCTTCGTCCTAAAAAGTTTGTATTTTTTTTGATCGAAATCACATGTCATGGCAATCTTTGACCCGTGTTTTGAGTCGATTACGTTTTTTTCTTTTTTTGAAATATTATGAAACAATAAGGATATTAAATATTTCATGATAATGTGAGATGATAGAAAATTAAAATCATATTTCCTAAAAAATTAATAAAAAATTTCAAAATACATGTTCAATTATAATTAGAAAAACATTGTAAAAAATATAATACAAAAAAGTATAATTTTCATGATTTTTGTTTTAACAAACATGATATAATCCCTCTGCAAGAACGGTGTTGACCCTTGTGCAAGATTATACGTCGATGTCGATATCACACTTCATAAATTCTTCCCCGTAAACTAACTCTAATACCCTAGAGAGAACACTCCCCCATTGAGATTCACGATCGAAGTGACACCACACCACAACCATGGCGGAGCTGGATCCTCGGCAGTTGCCAGTCCATTTTGAGTGTGTTTTTATTATAAAAAAAAATTGAAAAAAAATATTAAAATCTTATTAAAAAATATCAATTCTACACAAAATAAAATCAAAAAAACTTAATAAAAATAATTCATAAAAAATTATACATATAAAATATTCAATCAAAAAAATAAAAATAAATTATAACTCATCAAATAAATCGAAAACATTGCATAAAAATCTAACGGCTGATGACCGAATGCAGCGGTGCTGGTACTACCGTGGCTGAATTCTCGGTGAGCCCTACAGCTCTCATCAACAAGAACCGCCAAATCCACAGTTTCAAACTCACTGGGTTCTTCTCTTTTGGGTTCATCTTGGCGCAGGACATCAAATTCTCGGAGATCTATCATGAGGATGCTGAATTCGTCTAGGTATGAGGTTTTGGGTTGGACCCAGTTGAGGGTTTTGGAGGTTTCTGAGATTTTGGTGGTGTTTTGGGAGTTTGATTAATGATTACTGATTGGTGTTTTTTGGTGGTGGTGATGGTGGTTTGTTTAATTAGGGTTCCGGTGGAATTGGGTGCGGCGGGGTCGTTGATGGCTTTGCATAGTATGGCTGCCTCGACTTTGTGTACTTCGTTGTTGTCTTTGTATTCTGGAAGCTGGGGTTGTCTCTCTGAAGCTGTATCATTCTTTCCCTTCTTTTTGTTCTTGCCACGTTCTTGAACTTTTTTTTTTATGCTTCCCATTTGGGTTGATTTTTGTGCGGTGTAACAAGATATGGATTGGATGTTGAAGGAGTTGAACGCAGAGTTATATGTTTGATGTTGAAGCTGTTGATGTGAATGGGAATGACTATATTGTTGCTCTTGATGTGGTCTGGTTGAATGAAAAATTGGTTTTCGTTGTCTCATTGACGGCAGAAAGCATGATATTACTTTGATATTTATTGTCGTGGTTAGAAACAACTATAGGGTGATGGTTTCATGAGGAAGGGGAAAATGACACGGAGAGCATGAAAGCTTCAAGTATCTTCTGAGTTACCTTCTGAATGATGCTTTGCCATGACCCTGGAATAATGGGTATAAAATTCACAAGTTTGTATAGGATTTAACTCTAGAATTTTTATTTCTAGTTAGCAGCTTGGAAATTTGAAGTATTAGATGTGGAAGGAACCCCTGTAAATAGCTTGCCAACTCCAAGGAAGAAAACTTTGTAAAGAGAGGCTGGCATTGCTTCTGCACTGGTCACATTCCCCTCTTGGCTTTGTCAAATATAAATGAGATAATTCACTGTAAGATGCATTTCTGTCAAGCTCAGCCTTTCAAAGACTTCTGTCCGTTGTGTGACAGACTTGTTACTAATCGGTTCTCATACCATTAGAATGATCATATGTGTATCTACATATTATGTGTGTCTAATAAGTTTTGGGAATTGTGGGGCTGCAGATATTATAGCTTACATAAGCAGCAGCCCTCACATGTTTAATAAAATAACTGCTCTATTTTAAAATTTAAAAAATTAAAAGAACTTGATATTTAAAAATTTGGAAGAGGGATTGCAGGTAACTTAGCTACACTGGATAACACATTATTGTGAGCCGTGTTTTATCAATTAGGATTCTGGGTAAAATTAAGCCTACACCTTCTGTCTCGAGATCAAATGATAATGTAAACGTCACCTAAGATGTCATGCATGCATGAGTGTTTGTGCTGTCCAGCCATGTAATATGAGCCTGTAACAGCTCTTATGTGAAATTGTGAATTAAAGGTGCAGGTAAATGTAACAGACAGCTTATACAGTTATATTCTATGTGCCTTTTGTGGTTTGCGTTGGTTTTTGTCATTTTTTTTTCCCTAAATGATAGAACTGTGAGGAAAAGAAAACTTGAAAGGCTGTAGTCGTCAAATGCTTCCAGGCAAACTTATTGTGCTTACAGCTTTGCATATTATCCCAAGCAGTCTCCTCTTGCTGGCACTGTAGTTCCTCTATGAGGAGATATCGAAACAGAGAAAGCATTTATGTTTTATGAATATGGATGCAGTATTTTATGTAGTCATCATGCTTATCCCTGAGTCTGTCACTCTTCATTAAAGATCAAGTGCTAGTGGCTATGATGCAGGAAAACCATGCTTGCCTTTGCCACTCATCCCTTATCGTTCTCTTGATTGTTGGTTCTGGAGTTCTTGAGGAACAATTTATTCAATGTAGCTCAATTAAGGTTGTCATGTTAATAATTAATTGTAGTTTTGACGTATGTTTTCCTTATCGTTCAGGATTTCTGTGAAGTTAGCTCTTGTCCCATTGATGATGACTTCGCATGCCATTATCGTGTATTGGTTGCTCATTCTTTTGCTTTCGCTTAGGATTTGGCTTCCAGGTTGGTTCATTTTCACTTCTCTTTTTTTCCAGCTCCAATGCATTTATACTTGATGTTCTTTCTTTCCATCTGAATGAATCTGTATCCTGAAGTTCATGTCGTTTCTTGTTTCAATTGTTCTGATCAGGGCACTATTTGTAAGTGTTGCCTTAATTGTTAATGGCATGTGCTACTATTTTCCAGGAAATGTTCTTTAGAAATAACGGTCATTTTGAGTCAGTAGGAACTAATTTAGCCATGTATCTCGATGTTCGCTGCCATTGGTAGTATTAACTAGGATAAATTTCTCTTCCATGGGCAGAAATAAGGATGAGCCATTTTGATTGTAGGATGATGTCCTGTTATTACCTGAAACGTGGACCTTCTACGGGATACTGTCATATATGCTAGATGGCCCTGCAAGTACTTCACTATATTTTTGCCTGAGTGCCATGTAGGTAGAGATTCTTGATTTTGAGTGATGACTTTTTTGTCAAGATAATATGTTAGATTGTAACATAAGATTATTTCCAGTATCATAACGTCACAGAGGAGTGTTTTCAGATTCTTGCCATTTGACAAGCCTTAAGGCACTTCTTATAACAAATTTGTGTTTTGCCGAGTCGTCAGGAAAAAAAGGCATGAAACATGATGTGCAAAATTGACCTATTTATGATCGCCATGGACAGTGGCATGCTAAATGCAAGGTTCTCCGAACTGAGAATCGTACTGGAATCAGTATTTTCAAAACCGAAACGGTTCATCGATACAGGTGTGTATCGGTCCGATTCATCTCCGAATCGGATTGATTCACCTTTTTTGTTGTCTAAATAATTTCAAACATCATATAAAAAGCATAAACTATTAAAATAAAAGTTCAAATTCACCTACTACACAAAACAACACATAAAATCTAAAGAAATGAAGAATGTCGAGCAGCTTCATAATCAAATATTGATGAAGATCAATCATATCCATTATAATCGTCATATCCACCATATCTCCTATGTCCTATATCATCATCTTTGTGGGGAGATTAACATCACCACGATCACCATCATCATTGTCGGAGGAAGTGTCGTCCTTAATGGCTAAAGCATCTTTCCACCTGGGGATTTGTTTGACCATCCACAGTTTCAAGTGTTGGTTCCTCCAATTCTCTTATTCTACTGTACAAGTGGATCTTTAACATTGAATAATTCATCGAGATCAATTGAATCTTCCGGAAGTTCGTTAATTCTCTTGATGTTTCTGACTCGCAATCTCGTATTGTAAAAGACAAATATTAGTTTTTCTAACTGGGCGATCGAGATCAAGAGAGGGGTTGAAAATCGAGGGCAAGGTTCAGGTTCGGGTTCTGCCTTTCTAGTGTGTTGGAGAGCGATAGGGAAGAAGATAAAGTGTGTTGGAGAGCAATAGGGAAGAAGATAAAAGGAAGATAAATTGGTTAGGTGAGTTAGGTGAGTAGTTGAATCGGGAATGTTTCAGGCTGATTCACAGCCAGTACTAGCCAAAACCGAAACAATACACGGTCCGATTCGACAAACTTAAATGAAACTATACGGCAGACTTAGTATGAGTATATCCTTCAACGATTAAAGATCCTAATCCCTTTTGTTACTGCATTTGCCTCCTGAAACCAGTTGTTGCATGTTATTGGCATAAGTTTTCTATAAGCACAATGAGAAGCTCTATGTTGAAGAACTCAAGAAATAACTCAATTTCTCAATAATTTTGACATTTGGCCATATGATTATGTAAATCTATATCCAGAGGCCTCAATGTATATTAATATAGGTGTTACGACCCAAAGGTCCGTTTATTTCAAAGTCGTTAGTAAATATTGTTACTAACGTAGGCGGATTAATTAGAACGATAATCATGCATATAGCAACTAATGGAAGAATTAAATGGAACAAATAAAAGGAGAGAGATTTATGTGGAAATCCTTGCGGAAAAAACCACGGGCAGTCGACGACGATGAAGAAATCCACTAATCAATGACAGGATATAAATGAATTACACCCGAATGAAAGAGCTCCACAGCAACAAAAGATAGAGAAGATGTAATCTTGTAATGCCCTGATCAATCCTCTTTGTCGGGATGTTGCCACATACTATTTTTCAGGCTCAGAGCTGTGCTTTGGCCTCACTCGCATATATCCTGGAAAACTTTCGTAGGACGGTCACTCATCCCTGTATTATTTCATGTCAAGCACGTTTAATGTCGGAGTTCCAAAGTGATGAGTTCTGAAAAGAAAAAGTACACCTTATTTGTATAGATAGCTTCATCAAATTTTTTAAGCCTAACTTTTGGGGTATCAGAGATCTCCTTCATAACAAATATCACAAGCTCCCTTTTATGGTGTTTATGGTCTTAAACAATATGCTTATTATGTATCGCCGATGATTTCCTTATCAAAATCTTGGCTATTTAAATAAGCATAGGTTCATATGCAGGGCCATGAAATCTTGACAAAACTCAAACACGCTAAGCATGAATCGACCGAAGCCGTCGAAGAGGACTTTAGAGGCAAATCCTTCAATCAACAATGGGCTAGAGCCTCGCCTGAATATAGACAGGGGCTTCAATTTGGTTACTTGCAAAATTGTCCGTTGCGGTGCGCGATCTCTGCACTGGACCCTCTCCCTCATAACTTTCTGTCTTATTCATGGTTGAAATTGGAATTGAAGATAGGCGACCAAAGGGAGGAATATCATATTTATAGCGTTTACTCGGCGTAGAAGATTCATTATTATTTCTTTCATAAAAGTCTATTGTAATTCATATTCTAGATTCTATTTCTTCAGTCAAATAGGGACATAAGGGAAAGGCTGCTTTAGATTGTTTCATCGTCTAAAGACCCACTTACTACTATATCGATAGTTTATATAAAGATGGATGGAAACCAGAGATAGGTAGAGACAATAGCAGAGGTAAACACAGCAACGAAGGCAGATGTTCTCCTTTCCAAGTCAA
>LIEC01000078.1:0-28764 GCA_001925005.1 Drosera capensis
TTCAAAGAGCTCTAAGAACATGGGCGCTGTGGGTTGACAGACATGTAAACGCACAGAAGACGCACGTTTTCTTTCGAAACTCAGCACCTAGTCATTTCAGGTTCGTTTAAGATGAGGTCATTCAGGAATCTCGATTTGCTTGAATCTGCATTGAAATGTTTTCTTGGAACAGGGGAGGAGAATGGAATGCAGGCGGACATTGCAAGGAAGCCATTAGACCCCTCGACGAAGTTGTCATGGATGTGATACCCCGAAAGGATCTTATTGCATCAGAGGTCATCAAGCAGACGAGAACTCCAGTAACTTTCTTGAATGTGACCGCGTTATCGGCATACAGGATAGACGGCCATCCATCTGTTTATGGAGGTAAATCCTCGAACAGGAGATATTCGTCGAGAGTAGAAGATTGTAATCATTGGTGCCTTCCTGGTGTCCCGGATACTTGGAATGAGTTGTACTATCACAGTGTTATCGAACCACATAAAATATTGGAACAGAATTTAATTTATAGAGGAAATCATACGTCTTAAATTTATTTTCATTCAGTGTACCAAGCTAATGATTCATGTTAATCCCCATAAAATCGAGTTGGTTTCGAGTCTCAAGGAGTTTCAAGCTAATCCTGACTCTAGTCATCAGAATCGGATCAAACTCGATAGAGATTGGAAAAAACTTAGCCAGTGGAACTAGTTCAAAAAAAGTTTAAAAATTTATGAAATAGAGTTAACATATTTTTTAAAAGAAACACATGCATAAAATATATAAAATATGTATATTTATTAAATATAAATTGAATAAAATGTATATACTTCTAAAGATTTGAAAAATATTATAAAACTATTTAATTACCGATTTAACCGATCAAACCAGTGATCAGTTTTTCAGTCCAGGTGTGATAACTATGATCTTGACAAGGTTTGTGATCCTTGAGAATTACGGCCAAAGAATGATGTGTAAGACACCTGCATAAAATGAGATCTTCAAAGTCTTGCAATGTAGGATCATCGTCGACCCTATTCAGCTATTCTTATTCTTCTGTATGACCAAAAAAAAAAAAAAAAAATTTACTTTGATCTCAATACACTCATTAGCTCAAATTATTTCTATATACAGTTAACACATTTATACTTCTCATAATTAAACTCACAAAAAAAATAATTAATAACACTAGTTCAATGTCTTGTTCTGTAATTTGGGAGCTGGGGCACGCTCTGTAAAGCTAGGGAGCTTGCTCATGTCCAGCCCAGTGAATGTTCCACACAATATATACCGAGCCTACTGAATTTGATGGAGATCAAAGTCTCACCAGAACCACTACGCCCACAAGCACCACTATCAACGCGACTGATGCTTCCTAGCTCGACCAAGCGTGAATGAGGAATCATCTTTGCTTGAGCCTGAGCGCTTGCGAGCCCACTCGGGTGCTTCATTGGGCCCGTAACAGTAATCATAGAACAGCTCCTCTTTAGCTTCTATCCGATCCTTGGCATAGATGCCAACTCGATGATCACCCGATACTAGCATTATCTGTTCATAGAGAACAGTGGTTTTAATTCAATGCATTTTAATTTGACAAGGCAGTGTCAAGCGCAGCAACAACATTCTGGATGGAACCGAACCCAGCTATAAGTTCAAATTGTACCTTGCAATGACAGTTCGGGTTGTACGAGTGGTTGGCGAACTTCAACTTATCTCCTTTGCGAAAAGCATCAAGAACCCACTGTCATGAAGGAAATGTCAGTTAAGGTTACGGATACCATGATGCACCTGAACTAGAAGTGCTCAGTAGTCGTGTATGGAAGCTCAAGTACTTTTTTTTCTTGCAGCTTGAAAAGAAATGAGATCTATCCGTCTCATCACACGAGTTAATGAACAGAGGAAGAGAAATCCAAATCATCACATGAGTTAATGAACAGAAGAAGAGAAATCCAAAGGAACTGGAGAAGAAAGGGAGACCAGAGAAACGGGAGAAGACGGATAAATCCAGAAAAATTATCAGTCAGCAGTGAAAACATGAACCAAACAAATACCAGATTGTCAACAAGCTATCTTACCCCATCAAGGTCAACTCAAGAGTTAAAGTAGTAATAACTTGCCTGATCGTTGAGGTCGAAGAGAAATGAGGAGTTGGCACGATCATAAAACTTTCCCCGCCTGTCTGCTTCTTGATGAGAAATTAACTCACCAGTATACTCCCCGAGAAACTCATTCTTGTTAACTGAATTCTGCAAATATTAACAAGTTGTTAGCTAGTTATGGAGCCTGTGGACGATGACAGATAAATTTTGATCTAAAATAATCATATCAGACCTTTATAAAAGCTCCCCATCCGGCTACATCGGACTTTGCCAACAAGACCTGTAAACAACATATACTTAAACGAAGAATGACACAAATATTTAGTACCATGAAAAACGCTGAAGCCCTGAATAGAATACCGGTTGGTGTTGCTTTAAAAGAAGCTTCATGTTTCCACATTGTCCATCACTTTGCCTTGGTGGTTCACCCAGTGAACCATCACCACAACTGCAAAGTTCGCATCATGGAAGGACTTCAATTACAGCACAGAAAATAGGTGCAACAGTCTTATTTTAAAAAAAAACCGGCAACAGTAGCCAACTTGTTGAAAACTTTCCACGAACAAATGCATAGTCAAGTTAAACTTGAAGGACTCGCATACAGAGAAGACACACCAAACACAAATGGAGCTTCTCCAAGTTGATATTACATTTGAATAAACCCATGAAGAAAAATTGAAGTGAAATACTACAGTTATTAGACAACGAGAGATAGATTCGGGTATCCATAAGCAGATCCAGCTCTCTTACATGACATCTCTTAAGTGAAGAACTTCATAAGGAACGAAATGGAACAATTAGGAGCAGTGGTACTATAGTTATATTGTGACATGGATTACGGCTAATGATATAGGTATAGTTTGTCTGACTATCCTCATGGCAAATCCACTGAAACATAATATAGAATCCTCAACGACAGCAATTTAATCACTGACACAAGAAAATACCAAATCCAGCAATTTCGACAGACATCTGGGTCGCATTCACGGTTAGAGGCATAGCAGGGGCACTGCCTGCTTTTGCATTGATTTTTTGCGCAGTGGCATCCTCTAAATCGATTTTTACAGCTCTTTGAGCACCTGAAATTCGAGAGCTCATTACATAAATCAACTATCAGAATTAGCAAAAGGAAAAGACGGCATTCTTCTTGACCATCCAGCAAGATGGTATATCCACCAACTGCACAGCTTGGTAAATAACTTGTACCGAAATAGATCTCATGACATTATTCATCATACTACTCGCATCTACCAATTGGTAATGGCAATGGAATCCATTCACAGAACCCACGAAGGCAACACCAGATCCAAAAGAAAGAATCTGTCAAAGTTCTGTGTATCGACCTACAGATTGCATCAGATCGACCTTTTTTTCTTTTTGATCCAGGCTAGACAGCAAATAATTTCACTAGCATGGACGACATAATGGCGCAAAGCTGGTATAATACGTAACATACCCACAGTATTTCTCACAGCACGTTCCGTTCTCCATGCATGGGCAGTTTTGTCCACACATGGACTGGCAGGGACATGGAGTATACTGTCTACATGGCTTGTTTTTGCCATCACCAATCCTTCTCCAGCTTGAAGGATGACCAGTGGACTTAGACGAATACTTCAGCCTTCTTGCTTTACCCCTTTTACGAGTTAGCCGTGATCTTATTGATGTCTCTTTCTCCTGAGACACAGGATACAGAGATCAATTCTACAGCATACCAAGAGCAGATATGGCACACCAAATCTGAAGCTTTCAAAAAATATTCAGCACTTGGACTTTTTTCTTACTTCAAATTAATAATTTTGTACTACCCTCTAATGTATACTCATGCAACTAGAAACAAATTCCAGTAACCGGCACAACACAGGGATAGCACAACACAGGGATAAAAAAAATCCGATTAACTGTCATACAGCTCAGAATTCACAAGCAGAATATACCAATAATTCAGCCGTGTTACGTGTACAACCTTTTCTTCAGACAAAGAAGACAGAACTGCATCCGTTCTATGATACATTAGAGCCCCGTCGTCGAGCATGTAGCCGTACACCTCGCTGCAAGTCTTCAAGCCAGACAATAAGTTTCTAGCAATGAGGCAGCTGCAAAGGACAAGTTTGAACAAAAGAAAGGTGAAAATTGTTACCAAATCTTAGCCAAACACCTGAGAGCGTTTGTCACTCAATCATGCATTTGAAGCCAAACCATTTAGATTCAGCTTGTGACTTGAGGGAAACAAGGTGCATAAATATTTATTACTATTATTATTGGGGGATGATATTTCCAAGGCCAAATTTGATACATATAAGGCAACACTCTCACAACATTTTTTGGATAAAAAAGTCGTCCTCTCACAATGTGCTTTGAATGAATCATTTTGGGCCTTGACATTATCAATTTCCTACTATTATATAACATAAATACTTTCACATGAAATTATAAACCCTTTGCATTCTGGTAACTAAAAAGGTCCTATCCCATTGGTATTTTCTGCGGTCCCAGACATGTATTCAACTGACAAGCTACGTAAATATTGACGTACGAACTAGGGGCAGATGATTGATATATGCTTTCAATTATAATGTCCCACAGTAGTGAAAAGCAGGGTTGATGTTTCTGAAAATTTAAGAAGAAACGAAAAACTCCGAGTAATGCATTAAAAAAATCATCACACAATGCGCCAGGCTTGAATGATATATATATAGAGGTTGAAGAGGTTAAAATGCCTTTCACCAAGATAACTAAATATATTCATAAAAATGCTACAAACGACATCGATTTTGAAAAAAATTCATCATTATATATGATCATCTATTCATATGAAACATGATTTTCAAAATTGGAATCATTCCAACTCTTCGATAATTGAAAACAAAAATTCTAAAATTGAACGGTTCAAAATAGTTCATAAATGTGCAATCTCATTCCCGCACACGTGTCATCAATGAATCCCAAATTTCATAAGGACAATGTACATGAGTGAGTAACAATATCCATGAGCAAAATTGACGATGATCGATATCATTTATAGCATTTCATAAGTGTCTTTTAACTATTTTGACTAAAGACATTTTAGTATGGGAGAAGAGGGGCTGCAGTAACTTCGGCCTACACGCTACCGTCCCACTCAGTTTTTAAAAAATCAATTTGTTTCAAATTTTAAATTTCGAACTTTTTAAAAAATGACAGTTATCATTTAAACCTATGAGAGCTGCAGCCATGGAGGCTGCAGTAACTACAACCCCTATTTCACACATATATAAAGCAGCTCACAAGTTTGAATAATAAAAACTTCTTTTTTAACAATAAATTATAAAAACTTAATGTTGATGAAATGAATAAGTTCCTCTATGGTTTGACATTGATTCTCTTTTTTTTTTCTTTTCCATTTTTTGTTTCTCCAGTGACATGATTTCACCAGATCACCAGAATATATCATTAATTATCATCTTCTGTTCTTCTGAATGGGGAAAACAAACAGAAATAAGAAACAAGAATTACCTCTAATTTTTTGTCATCTGCCTTTATGCCTATGTTCCTGATCTAGGTTTTCACTATATTCAACAGCCCCCAAGTTAAACAGGTACACTTGTCCACCATTTATATTGACCTCGAGTTATACGGCTGTTGAAACATTTTATAAAACCTCATCTAACAGTTAAAGCAGCATATTGGATACAAAGGAGGAGCAGATGAAGCTAGTGTTTTCACCTGTTTCTACCAAAGATCTCTACCCCTTTCAGGAATAGGTCTTTCTCAAGAGGCATCCACTCCCTTGGTTGATTCACCGTAGGACTTCCAAGCGGCATGGTGGCTCCAGTGAATTCATTCACATAATGTTTATATGTCAGCTGGATATCATGCTCGCCAAATTCCTTGTCAAGGTTCCCAGCTGCAGGACCTGACGCTTGGCACATAGCAGATGCACTTGAGGCACTTTCCATGTCCATATCATCAGCTATCTTCCGCTTCTTTTCATTGACACCCAGACAATCATCATCGCCTTCCATCAGAGAATCTCCTTCCTCACATGCCTTCCGCTTTTTCTCTAGACTTGCAGGTTTTGGTAGTGGCACTATGGCCAATGATTGAGAATCAACTTGCTTAGACAAAGGCCCTTCTGTGCAAGGATCTTGAACACCATATTCTGGCATCTTTTCCTCAGAGTTCGAGGTTGAAGATGTTGTTTCTTCCTTGTCAGCCATATCATCGATGTGGCAAGGCAATCCTGCTGTCGATCCTTCAGGTATATCATCTTCTTTTTTCCTTCTCTACCATAACATGGAATGAAACCAGAATTCATGATTCTATGAAATACGCAAGAAAATTCAGTTTCATTTATAATACAATAAAAAACAAAGTCCGTACATATAACAATGTTCTCCGAGAGATCATTGTACGTCATATCATATTTTAACGTATCCTCCAAGCTCCTTGAGATGATTTTCATTCGTGCAGTTCATTAATTTAATTGTTGGTATGAAACAAGTCAAAGGTTCCATTTTAATGGTAAAAAAAAAGGTTCCATTTTATTTATGCATCCAGGTTCCCCTGTATGTCCTCCTCTACCAGAAAAGCAATCAGAAGAAAAAATTTCATCCAATAGAGAAAGTTGATAATATATGGTGACCCAGTTCACCTGGAACAAGTATTTTCAGAAGCATTACAGATATCAAGACCATCTTGCTTTTCATGTAAAACATTTCAAAAGGTTGTTTCTTCTAGCAATGGTTTTTCTAGTAGGTTAGTATTTGATTTCCAACATAATTAAGCACCTACTGCAGCAGCTCTGCACTGTAAATTGAGATAAGTCCAGGAACGGGATTATCTCGAAAGAATATAGAAACATTCCTCTCTCCACCATTTTCTCTCCGTGATTCTGTCTTTCATCCTGGACTATGAGGTGCTTTTTGCCTTCGATTAATGTTATCTTTTCCATCTTATAGTAGTAATATTATGTCAGAACAAGTGTAAAATTCTAGTAGTAAACAGTACCATAAGGAAACATTGGTAACTGCAGGGTTTGCGAGCATCTTCCATCTCAGACCAACTTGACTGCCTTTCAATCTGTCAAAATCACCAAGCAGGTCCAAATATGAATAGATTAAGCTCACTGTAATAGTGCTAAATACTGTATAATAGAGGGATGCACTCACTGGGAAACTAAAAGTTTGAGAACATCCATGTAGACGACAGTCAAATATCTGCCAATGATGCAAATTAAATATTACAGGAGGTGGGCAAAAAGCAGAACAATCAGGGAAATGGAGGCAGAAGATAGAGTCCCTTATTGGAGTTCTATAGTTCATTGCTTCATAAACGACTACGGGGTTATCCCGTCATCCGTACTCCATAATAGCAGCACATGTGGATTGTGGTTCAAGAGGTGAACCTAAAATATTACATGTAGAAAGTAGCAATTCTTCATACTTGAGTTGCAAGGACGCACCAAGCAACGACGGCAAAAAAGATTGTCTAGAGAGTCTAAAGCAGTAGCTAGGCTCTTCTCCAGAAATTTTGTACTTTGACAAAACTCTTCTCCTTGTCTCTCCAGGATTTTATCCTTGAGTTCATGGTATCTTTCCTGCAATCACAGAAGTGGTTATCAAAAGGGTACACAGTTGCTCAAGAGATTATGTACGTCTAAATGTAAGACACCATGGGAAATCCAAGACCACTGCATGCTAGTGCAACCTACCTGGATTTCCGCACAGGAACCTCCAATGAATTGGCTGACGATGTTAACAATCTCATCATTTAAACCATAGTCCTGAAAAGCCATCCTGACAAGGGAAAGAGATACATTTTAGCAATGCAATTTACAGAAGTAAAAGGATAACAAATCAATCCGAAAAGGGCAGAATCAGAGGATCACACTTCTCACAGAAGAAACTTATAACCTGCATTTCCATACTAGCCACATCAAAGCTGCAGAAGCTTGCAAAACTGCATGCAGGAGCAAGCATAGGTTTCGAAAGCTAAGGACTGCCAGAGCCCTTAGTGCAAAAGCTTTCAGTGTGGAAAGTCCAAGGAATGCGATTTATTAGAATCAATGGGTGGTAGAGTGTCAGCTACAGTATACATAAGATCACACATCTCATGAACTTTGCACCATGTATCAGTAGGGTAATGGCAATCATAGATTACTAGTTATCTGGACCAAATGCATATGTCATCTTTAACTCTGAACAAAGAAAATGAAGAACATGACAGGGAGCAGGTTTTGAGCCATGTCTCGTAAAATGACTTAATGAACCAGTTTTAAAAGTGGAGCTCTTAGTCAACTGCTACTTACCACAGAATACGATCTTCTCCTTCAGAAAATTCATACTTCTCTTCGCCCAGCTCCAAGTTTTCTCCCTCGCCATCGCTGCATATTAGTGCTTCATCTCCATTTTCATCATAATAGATCAGCCTCCTTCCAAAAACTGACTGGTCTTCAGCCATTCTCTGATTTCTGAACAAGGCAATGAAAATCTCATGACACAACTTGAACCTCGAAATCAAAGTAATGAAGTATCATTCCTTAATACAAGAAAACTGATAGAAGAAAATTCAGCTAACTGTGAAAGGAGAAGATGCACCCTGTTTCACTCGAAACCAGCTACTACAATAAGAGAAAACTAGTAGTCCAAGTAGGAAAGTAACCCTGATGACACGAATGTTAAGGAGAGCTATCCACACAACTTAACAATAAAACAGAAAATGCATGTTGCCTTATCTACTCTGATAGATATCCCAACACCAGAGCAATGCTACATGCACACCCTGTAAATCAGTTTGGATATGCAATCTCCAAGGAGGTGAAGGTAAATTTCTGGTCCGAAATAAGAAACCAGAGGCTAATGAATTAAGAGGTTTCCAATTGACAGCATGTTTCACAGAATTAACCGCACCAATTGATCACAAAATATTCAAAAAGAAGTGTCAGGACGTAGAATATGTGAAATGTCCATGCTGTTCCAGATTGAGAGGCAAGATTTACATTCCAAGGGATTGTGAGAAGAATCGTTGCAGTAATCCACATCTAAAGATTTATAATATGGATAGCTCCAATCTCATACCGATCCAAGGAAATCCATGTTGTATAAGGCGGTATCTTTTCAACAAATGGGAGTTTAGTGCTGGTTGATATTGTCGCATCGTGACCGTTGGTGCAGTTTTTATCCGCTGACCCAGGCACAAAACCATTGAATACGCAGATGGTGCCTTTTGTTTTTATAGAAAGAACTTCACTTGATCCACTTTCCGCAGCAGAAAGACGCTCCGCAGAGGTAGCCGACAGAACATGATCAATATGACTATCCAATTTCTTAGCGTTTCTCTTGATCTTTCCCTTCACATCCATAAAATAACTCAGGATCAGCAACTTTAACTTCCAGAATCAATATCATCACTAAGGTAGGTGGCCATCAGCACCTGACAAACAATAATTTGTCAGTCCCTACGTAATGTTTTACTGGATGCAAGTGGTTTCCCAGACGAATCATCCATGATACTTTCGAAGTCAATTTTTGAGAGATGCAGCTTTCCTCTAACTTGTGTGGACGGCGCTATAAAACAGCCATACAATATCAAATAAACAGTCATTCTTATAAGTACATGAAACATACCCTGATGCTTGTTCTTCTTTCTGCATGAATTTGCTTTTTCAATGTATTGATCTTGGTAATCAGATCTCCATAATCCTTGCCACCTTGTTGCACCTGTGACATCAATAAATGAAATTAGTAACTAAAAGTGAAACTGGTTGAATTGTGCATCCAATTCTGATTTGAGCGACTCAGTAAAACTTCCCATGAGTGAATGAAAAAGCTTCATTAAATTAATGACTTGATATTATTGCCACGTAATACCTTGAGAAAAAGCAACTACTTTCTTGAGACTCGAATCAACATGATATGGCACTATGGTTCCCCACAAATAATTAGAGCTACTAACATATAACTCACAACCCATGCCAGGGTTTCAAAAAAAGGCTTATGGTTCCACCGTGGACGTGTGATTTATTTATTTATTTTCATTTTATTTGGCTCCCCAAGTTCTCAAATGGCTTTCATTTGGAAATAAATACTTCCTTCACCCTTCAGCCAAAGAGGTTCTTTCGAAATGGATTTACTTCCTACATCAAAATGGTTTCGAACTATTTCACATAAGACGCACAAGATAACTCGGAAACAAAACTGTTCAAAATTAGTAATTGTAAACCACCACCAAAGACCATCTGCTATCACGTAACCGCATCGAAATGAACAAGACTAACTCGCAGCACAACAAAGAGAAGACTAACTTTAAGCCTGGATGAGGAATCAGCAGGTTTAGACACCGCCTTCCCTCCCTGCTGCCTTGATTTTGAGTCACTTGGCTCCCATGAAGAAAAGCTGGGCTGATCTGCCATGTGCAGATACTATAGAGGTAAACTAATGAAGCACTTGATCGATGTCCTGAAATAAGAAAACACCATGTTAATCGCAGATCATGCCTGAGCACAAAATCAGTCAGGACGTAGCAATAATATCTTAGTTCATGAGAGAAACTACTGCACATATAATCCATCCCCCCGATGCCCATGCAATAAGCCTATCCTGAACAACAGCAAAAAATAACATGGGAAACCAAAATATAATGAACTCAACCAGTAGAACTCAACTCCTTCCCAAGCCATTGTTACAGTATGCCAAAACTTCTCTACATGTTTGGAATACACTACCTGGATTCCTCGAATTGCACTAGTCTCCATCCCATGTTATTTGCAACACTTGCACTGGACACTCATGTCGAGGCAAACTTATCAAACGACATTTTTTTCAAATCATGTAATATTGATGACAACTTTTGTTAAAACACTGTCCAATTTCATTTTTCTAGAACCCATAAAAGGGAAACAACAGAATTCTCCAAAATAAGCGCTGGAAAGCATCAAGCCTAGTAAGTGAAGGTAATATCACATCAGATGGAGGGGGAAAGAATCAATGAAGTCACTATGAACTTTTCCTTGCTGCTAGCTCTTCGGCGGGCTATTCCTAGTACTAAGTAACACGGTTAGAGTATCCGATAACTATCACATGAACCACACTATACACAAAGTCGAGCCTAACCAGGAGAATCCCTAAACCACTTCACGTACTCAGAATCCAATACTCTACCAGAAACCCCTTGAACTATGAATACGATCATTCAAACCCATAAATTTGCAAAAGTTCACCAATCATCAAGCAATCAAGGCCAAGAGAAACACAAGCCGATTCGCGAATTCGACGTTTCAATAATCAGACGATGATGATCATACGATCACCCGACCGGGGAAATTCAATCACGGAAATGGAGAATGATAAATTCAATCCAGTCAAGGAGAGAACTTACTTTCATTTTCCGATGATGAAGGATCATCGCTTGCCGCTTGGAATTAGACACCGCGAGGGTTCTCCCTCGTCGACTTCGTCTCTGTATTAGATCAAGTTCGCCGGAGACGGCGGCGGAGGGGGGAAGTGAAGAGGAGAGGAAAACCTTGGAATTTGGGAAAATAGCGTGATTGGCGGATTACGTGGCATCAAAGCTCTGTGAGTGAGCAACAGAGGAGAGAAGGATTTTTGGTGCTACCGAGGCTCTGCGGACCCATAAACAATGTCTTGAATACATCAGTTTGGGTTTCGATATTGTTGGTTTCTCTCATGTTTGCACGTTGTATAGATGAAACTAGTCTTGCAATCAATTAAATTTAAATTTTTTAAATTAATATAAAAATAAATTTTTAATCTCAATTACATAGCCATATAAATACTTTATCCTTTTAAAATATGATACTCCGTAAAAATATGTGTTTTGTTGATTTTTGTTTTTAAACCAAATAAAATTTGATCGTTCAGTAACTTTCGTCTTATAAAAATTCATACATTAATCATCACGTTGGATAATAATAATTTTTTTTATAACAAATACTCCTTCTATCTCTAAATGATTGTACAATACATATTTGACGATTAAATATTATTATTTTATAAAATTATTATAAAATGTCAATGATAGTTTAAGTTATGAACTTTAATCATGTATCCTATATCAATTTAAGGTTTTATGATATCGTTAAAATAAAAATGAAACTTTTTAAAATATATGTCGTTACAATAATTATGAAAAGAAGATAATAAAAATGTCAACACACAATATATATTATCGTTTCAAATTACATAGTCATAGTTGTTACCTGATTGAAAAAGTAACTTATACTCTCTTCGTTTTATATTATAACCAATATTTTTTTATTCGGACCGTTTTAAAATATAACAAACATATCGTATTTAGTAAACTTTTTATATAAAAAATATTAAAATAAATCACAATCTCCTACCGCGCATGCATCATCTTTTTTGTCCTTCTTTCTTATTTTCTCTTATAAACCCACTTACATCCCACAATTACTAAAAAAAATTATTTTTTTCATCAAATCTCATAAAAATTTAACATATATATAAATTTGATTATAAATTTGATTGATGGATGAAACTACTTATTATATTTTGTGACTAAGATAATAATAATATGAATAAAATTACGTGGAATAATATTTGGTCATTCGGTGTTATTAAAATTCATGCATCCAAGCATTGCTATCAAATACTGGGAACAACCCCTCATCCGATACACGCAAATGAACTCTGCCGCCGCCGCACTTCGCCGCAGACTCTCCCTTTCCCGCTCCCTACTCCACCGTCTCCTCTCTCCCTCCTCCTTCTCCTCCTCCTCCGCCGCAGCCGAATCAGTACCCAGATCCGTGCCGCATCCCACCAAAACGGCAGTGGCGGCGAAGAAGACGACCATTAAGCCCCGGATCCCTCCAAAACTGCTGTTCCGGCACCTGATGGGACTCTCCCCCGACGGGAAAGTGACCGATGTTTTTCACTATTATATTAGGGAAGGATATAGTTTCACGAACGCGGATCTCCACGGCTGTTTTCGTGGGCTGAGGAAGTTTAGACGGTATCAGCACTGCTATGAGGTAGTGTATGTGATTTTTGCCCTTGATTTGGTAATTTGGTTGATATGTTTGATTGATGAGGATGATCTGATTCACATGAAAGTGGTCTAAATAAAGTTATGCATAATCTGTTAATGTGTTCTTGATGAAATGACTTTTTTAGGATGTGTATAAGGCCAAATTCGTTATCATCGAGGCGAGATTCTATGGTGACCTTTATATTTATGGAACTTGGGTTGTCTCCCATCCCTGACTTTTAATTCAATTTCATATGATCAGTGGTAATGTTTAGCCAACTCAACTGGTTAAGACAGTGGCCTGATGGCATTAGAAGAGAAGCATCAGCAAATTTGAATTTGTATTTTTTATTGATATATGAGACATTCCATATCGATATATATTATAGCTTGATGCTTGAATATATGCTCATTTTCCTTGTGATCTTTTGGGTTCTCGCATAAGGAGGTTGCAAGTTGTGAGTTTGTAGGGAGGGTGTAAGCTTTCACGACGCCTTTTAGAGCCGCGTTGGTTGATCTTCATGAGCAAAGACAAGCAACATTTTGAATGGGGAATTTTTACCTTGAAATAAAGTCCTTGTCTTACCTTCTTCACGAACTATTCACAACTCACAAGTGTTGCTCATCGAAGCTATACAACGATCTTTATATCCAGGTTAAGTACCATTAGTCATTCAATCGGGTTTAGCATGACCTTCTCATGGAGCAGATTTATATATGTCAATTTGTCTACAAGTGGAGTTTCTCCTATTGGGTTATATCATTGCCCTTTTCAGCGATCTTACTTCTTAGAAAGGACAGTAGGTCCTCAAGACACAGCATGTATCCTCAAGATCATCGTCCTTGACTCATTAGGCCCCATGAGCTTCTTCTTTCCACCCCCCCTGAGCTTCTTCTTTCCCCCCCCCCCCCCACCTGACTTTAGTATGATTGGATTTTAATACTTCTGCCAGTTTCTAGAATAAAATTGATTTGGTTATTATTGGTTTATCTTTCATGCAGATCTTGCAATGGATGGACAAAAGCAGATATAATTTCTCTGCTCAGGATCATGCGTTGCGTTTGGATATTGTATTTAAACTTAAGGGTGTCGCTGAAGCCGAGAAGTACTTCGATAGCCTCTCTCCTTCACTCAAGAACCGTTTCTCCTATGGAGTTCTTCTTTATTGTTACTGCAAGAGCTTGATGTCCGATAAAGCAGCGGCTCTTTTCAAAAAGATGGATGAGTTGAGCTTAGTTTCTCCTCTGGCCTTGAACAATCTAATGACAATGTCTCTAAATCTTGGCCGACCAGAGAAGTTACCTTGTCTGGTGCAAGAGATGAAGGACAGAAACTTTCCCATTTCCGACTTCTCTAGGGCTCTCTTGATGCAGGCATGTTCCATGATGAATGACATTGAAGGTGTAGAAAGAGTCTTTGAGGAGACCAACAAGGAGAAATGTGATTGGAGCATTTATAGTAATCTGGCTTCTGCATATTTTAAGGCAGGTCGTTTTGAGAAAGCGGACTCGGTCCTTAGGCAACTGGAGGAAATTTTGAGGAAAGAAAATCGTGTGCGATCGGCGTATCTTTTTCTGCTCACATTCCATGCCAGTGTCGGTGACTCGGATGGAGTTTTCCGGGTGTGGGACTCCCTCAAGTCTCATTATCCAGGCTGCCACAACCTCAGTTACCTATGTTTGCTTAGCGCTTTGTCAAGGCTTGACGATATTGAAGCCTTAACAAAATACTTTGGCGAGTGGAACACAAGTTGCCAAGCATACGATCCAAGGCTAGCCATAGTTGTATTACGTTCTTATCTGAGCAATGATATGATAGATGAGGCCAAGCTGTTCTTTAGGATTGCAGGCGACAAGGGTGGAGCATTGTGTTTCAAGGCTCACGAGCTGTTCATTGACTATTATTTGGAGAAGGGCGACATCCAATCAGGTCTTGGCCACGTGGAAGCAGCTGTTTCCCAAGTGAAGAAGGATCTGAAATGGAGACCAGCCCAAGAAGTTGTGGAGTCTTTCTTCAAGTACTTCGAGAGGGAGAAAGATGTGGATGGCGCCGAGAGACTCTGCAAACTGCTGAGGCAGGTCAAATGTCTTGATTCGAAGGCATTCTTGTCGTTGCTGCGGATTTATGTTGCTGCTGGGAAACTAGATCTTGAAATGAGGAAGAGGATGAAGAATGCCGGGATTGATATCAGTAGTGAGCACAAGGATTTGCTCGATAAAGTATGCAGGAAATAAATTCCCAGATTAAGTAAATATTGAGATTTGGAATGCTGATTTAACATGGGATTCGATTGAAGGAGATGAAGACTGGGGTGTTGTGGATGAAACTTTGTTTGTTGTAATTGTGATCAGATGCTCATCTTCATAGTGGATTTGGTCACGGATCCGAGTCTTGATGGTAAAAGTCTGAACAGTCAACTCGTCGTTTCGACATTGGTACAAAGCAACATCTTTGATGCGATTCAGGTAGGATTGAGGTAGGATTGTTCTCTCTGTTGCCATTGCGATATTGTGCTGTGACTTATCGTCGTAGTAGCGATCAGAACCTTGTGTGTCCTGCTGAGGAAGACGAGAGACTCCATGTACCTGTGAAAGAGCTCATGGACTGGATTTTGGCGTTGCAGGATACACTCCAAAAGAACTTGTATGTGGTGTTTGTCATTCGGAATCTTGCTATTGTCCACCGGAGATGCAGTCATTCGATATTAAAAAGCGAAATAGACTCGTCTTTGTTATAGGGATAAACAAGGAGCGATTATTTGAAGTCACTCCTCTCCCATGTAGAGTCAACATACAGGCCTGGGAGGGTCATCCTCAGAGGCATCGAAGTACCAAGGGATCTTTTCACTTCATGGTTCATTCTGTAAGTCGACTAGTTGAACAAAACTCCTCACTATTGAATAATTGTACGCCTTTGACAATGGGAACCATACGCCCATATGACACGTCTCTAAGATATACAAATAAAGTCACTACGATAACAACAGTGACCAAAATAAGCTAGTGCCGTAGATAGCTCAAACAGCATTGTTACAGAAGAAAGGCAGATCAAGTTACTTGATACAAAAATATATAGCTCAATGCTGAGTAGGCCTATTACATTGATCATTATGATAAAAGCGAAATACAGGAGAAGAGAACGACGCCGCAAAATCTAGAGTGCGACGAACTGATTGTAGCTAGCAGCAGCAAATGCAAGGGTATTCTCACTGGTGTCATGAAAATCAACCATGGACAAGCCGGAATGGCCAGATGGTAAGTCTGGTGTTTTACAGAGAGATGAGGATCCTGGAGATGGTTGAAAAACTTGATCGCTGTGACGAGGAAGTCTAGATCTTCTGTTCAAGTGCCAAATTCATGATTCCGATCGTGGACTTGGGTTGAAAATGCTCATCTGTATCTACCTCTTCGATTTCCTGCACAAAGGAGTTATACAAGCAGATCTTACTAAAATAAGAATTAGGATCTTACACTAAAAAGTCATTCTCAGAAAGCACTATGTAGCTGGTTTCAAGGGTAAAATGCAAACAACTTCACGAATTCACTTTTTCATCTTAAAATTATGACTTCTACATTTAGCAGCTCAAGAAATGAGCAAATCCTGGAATGACCTTCAAAGCAAGAATGCCACAAGTTCCTTGGGGAAAGAAGAAAATAAAAATAGTATGCTTCTTCTGTCGAGCATTCTGATGTAGCCAAATATTTGCTGGTTTTTGTGATTTAGCAAAATGCTTTTAACAGTACCAATTTTCTTTCATCATGTTAAGATCCGACAGCCTACCTAACTGGTTATGAAAACAGAAGTTCAGAAGAAGCTGTGGCTCACCTGGACCACATCCTCGCCTTTCACAACCTTCCCAAACACGGTTAGCTTCTCATTTAGATCAGGAATGGGCGCTTTGGAGACGAAAAGCTCGAAACTTTTGTTATCGCGCTTTGTCTTCGATGTCCGTAACATAAAGGCTTCGCGTTTCACGCTGCAGCCAAAAGTAAGTTCTGTGTCAAGAAATTTCATGGAATTAAAAATAAAATAAAAATGGAGTCAAAAAATCAGGTTTCGAACAAGCAAGTAAGGGACGAAGTAATTATAGGTGAGGCAACCTTCTATCAAGTTGACTGTGCTGCTTCCCTTTGGAAGTCCATTCTTCTGCAATGCCAAGACTGTGGACATCTCCTCCCTATATCACATAATTCTTTATCACCCGATGAAACCGCATGCCCACAGATGGTGCATATGTAACTTCCCCTACAGAACCGAGACAAAGGTGGTTCGAATCCCAGCTGCTTTATGTTTCCCTTTTGTTTTTGTTTTTTTTTTTTCCCGATCCTCGAAAATGGGGTTGAAAACAAACTGAAAACGCCGTCGTTTCATTGGGTAAATTGAAAAAATAAAATAAAATAACGGCGGTGCCGAGCGGCCAGTTATCCGGGCAACTCGGAAGCCGCTTGTTCATGAAATGCCTACTGTCACTTGAATGTTGAATCAAGTATTGATATCTGAGATTTGGCGCCAATGGCTGACTCGTGAAGCGTATGGCATTTGCAACCATTTCTTGACCATGTTATTCATTGTTATAGTTCCATTTGAAATCTAATGTATACCTGTTAAGCACCGGCCAATCTCCTCCTCTCTCTTTTCTTCCTATCTTCTTGGTTTACTCCGCCGTCTACATGTGTTTTGCTTTTACATGTTTCACATGTGTTTTTGTGTTCTTTGTGAGCTCATTACTTACATAGCGACTCCCTAGGATTTGCTATTAATCGAATACATTGACCCGCGGTATCATAAGCATCATGTTAACATATGTGTCTAACTATTAGCTAACTCGGGTAATAGCCAATACAATTGTTTGTTATTTGTAACTTCATTCTTTTTCTTCTATACAAATATGAAGGACTTGATACTCTTTTTAGCAAGTATTTGACTCGTAGTATTGGTATACTTCTCCTGAGTGTTTTTGACTGAACATTCGAACTTGCCAAGTCTGACTGACTTCAGCGGACTTGTTAATGGCTAGTATATTGCAACGAGTTGATTTATTAACTGAATCATCCCATTAATGAAAAATTAATGTAGTATGTAATAAATCTAACATTAAACATGCATGCATGGTCGCTTAAAGGATAAGAATATTTATTGTGAAACTTGAGTACATTAAAATCTTGAGTACATGTCACTAATTTTATACTGAGAAGTTTGACAACTAAAGTGATCAAAGAAGCCTTATAAATAAGAGTTTCACATCAACATAACACATCAATTATTCACACTTTCAACTTTGTAGTTGGGAAGAAAGTTTTGAGAACTATCCAAGAAAATGGAGAAGATTTTTGCCATTGCCTTCATTTGTTTGTTCATGGCGAACGCTGCCTATTGTATTCTTCCCTTGGTCTCACTCTTCGCCAATGTTTTTCTATAACGTAGCATCATGCCACATATATTTAGTTAATGCTACTCGAATTTATAGTCGTTATCATGTTGATACTTGCTACTGAAATCAAGAATAAAACGAGAAACGGACCTGATCAACCATGAGAAAACAAAAACGATCACATACATTATGATTCTTTTACGTTTTAATGTTTTTGTATGATATGATTATGTGTAAATCCTTTCTTCTTTCTCTCTCTCTTTTTTTTTTTTTTAATAACTATAAGATCCGTTGTTACTTGTTCAGGTGTGGAAGAGGTGGGAGAAGAGCAAGAGACCATAATGAGCCGGAAAGTGATTGATGGGCCGAAGCCCAGCGAGATTAAGTTGTGCAAACATTACTTACCGTTGCCCAAATGCAACCTCACAGCCTGCCAAACGGCCTGCCATCAATTGGGATTTCCGTACGAGTGGCCTTGTAGTGGCCCAAACCAATGTGCTTGTTATCTTCAATGCTAGACGATTCTTTACTTGATCAAAATTTGTCATTTGCAATAAAAAATTTCTTGTTCGACCTAATCATAATGGTCAAGTTTGACTATAGTACTTCGATTTTGAGCTCTTTATTTGATTCTTCGATAATGGATGATTACGAAGCAATGTAACATGAGCCGTCGCAAAATCAACACTAATTCAACACAACACATCTATAATTATGTTGTTTGTTAAACGATTTTTCCACGTTAGTATGTGGAGGTTTAATATCTTCGGATAGGGATTCTCTATCGTAACAATAGGTCTGGAGACATTCTTCTGATGATGAAGAAACAGCCAGAAACAAAGGGAACAAATCCCAAACTCCTTTGTCTCTGTTTCTGACCATTAATTAGATCACTCTTGCAGTCGTTTTGTTACAGGATCCAATTCCGAATGTTTGTATCAACAAGAGCAGATATAGATATATATTAGTAGGACTCGGTCAAGACATTGCATATTTTTAGTAGAAGTTGTCCAAAGTATGCAAATATAAAATAATGGAAACTTTACTTTTGAGGAGGAAATCCATGTATGTGACTTAGCCGTCATGCTAGTGTTGGCCTAAACAGGTTCCCTAGTATCTAACTATCTGATTTTTTAACTGTTTATATTGTAAAATACATGTGCAACATGTTATGCACTTGTAGACCGTTGATCTGTTTCCAGTTCTAAAGTTGTTCATTCGCTTAAACCAAACCCAAATGAAGCATTGATCTATTTGTACCAATCCTTTTAAAAAAATACCAGTAAATCACGGATCAAGAAACTTAAAAAGAATAGATAATGATATAAATATATATATAAAAAAGATGATGTTATAAATAACAGTCTTTTTTAGCGTGACGAATAGAAGTGGAGAGTTAATAACACTGTAACACTGTATTATAGGGATAAAGATAAATAAACTACAATGATCTTATTGTTTGTATCATTACAACATGTACAATGGAGTAGATAAAAGATTAGACATAATTATTAACAAATGATATAAGATGTTTCATTCCAATGTACAAACTTTTTCATGCCCAATTTTTTCTTTGACTATATTGTGTGTTTAATTTGACAATAAAAATAACAAATGTTATTTTTGACAATCCATAATTATGATCCCCACAACAAGAAAAACCAATCTCAAATAATTATGGGACTTAATCCTATTCATTGATTTGTTTTATTGACAAATTATAACTTTCATCTCATGAGAATGACATTGTTATATTTTGACAAATCGATATCATTCAAAATATTATTGGACACGCTCTTAGCTCCTCATTCAAGAGTTTGGTAACTTCTCTGCTCTTGTTCGATCCAAACTGGCAATGAAGGAATCATCGTCTGATCTTGAATTCGTGTTCAGATTGTAATCTTCGATCGCAAGATCCCTGCATTCGGGTATGTCGTTCTGTTTTTTGTTAATTTCTGGTTTGTACATTGTTTTCAACTAATGAATAGGTTGGAAAACAAATTATAAACCGAAATTTGAATCCAAATAGATTATTATTCGTAAAATTGATGAGTGTTTGTGTTTGTATGAAATAAATGGATGAAAAAATACATTGATTTTCTGATTTGGGCTTAATTTACTATGAAAATTATATATTAATTATTATAATTTTATTTGGATTGTTAGAAAATAAATATTAATATTTTTTTGATAACTTTTAAACATAAAAAATAACAAACACTACGCACTTGTTGTTCGTCAATGATAGCGTTGTGTTTGGCAAAGCAAGCGGAAGTGAAACAAAGGAGCTCGAAGAAGTTCTCTCTATTTATGAGAGACTAGAGAGCGTCGGGTGAGATGATGAATCGAGATAAATGGATTATATGTTACAGCCCTAGTACCAAGGAAACAGATGGAATTGAATATAATGCCATCCTTGGAATATCACAAGCAGAGGATTTGGGTCAATACCCGGGGATGCCATAGGCGGTGGGGATGCCATAGAGTAACTCAAAAACGTTTATAATGTGTTCCTTGAAATACCACAACGAAACAGCACGTCAATTCAAACACAAATAAAGACGTCAGGTCATGAAATAATGACAGAAATCAAGGATAAAAAAAAACCGTTTCGATTTTTTTACATGATTTAAAAACTCAAGTGCACAATTTACAAAGCAGAAACGTACTGTTTCATTCAAACAATGCACCTGCTATTTTTTCCTTCTTCTTTTTTTGTTTTAAAAAAACATCGATATATTGTTTCATTGAGCTGATCTTCTATTTCAAACAGTGCGATAGAAGAAAACAAAACAGTGCGTCAATTCAAATCCAACAAATCCAAAAATCAAAACGAAAAACCATAAAAAAATCAACGAAAAAAAATCATAACATAATATTCATAAAATTTAAAACATTATTATATAGTACCCAACATAAATTATTATTTTAAAAAATACTAATGCACGGTTTCATTGAACTGGCGCATTGAAGGAATGAAACAGTGTATGTGTTATTTTAAAAAAACAAACAAATCTCAAAAATCAATAAAATACACCCCTAAAACTAAATTACTCTAACCCAAACAAATAGATTATAGTCTTCAATCACTAAAAAAGATCAAGAATTTTTTTTGGTAGTTAGAGTTTTCCCAAAAGCTCGATACTCAACATCTAATGAAAAAATCAAAATCGTCACTCGAATTCAAGTTCACTCATCAATCATGAACGACACACTTTTTCAACAATGAAATCCAATGGAAAAAATATGGAATTGATCAATTATGTTTTTTCATTCAAACTCTGTAAATAAATTGCAATTATTTGATAAGAAAATTATAATAAATTCAAGAGAATTGATTCAAATATTCATTGAAAAACTAAAAAAAATGCTTCTTTTTGTTTACACGATCAAAATATTCAAATGCACTGTTCACATAACATAGACATACTATTTCATTCAAACATGACGCTAGTGTTATTCAAACAGTGCGTTTGTTGTTCTTTTAAAAATAAAAAACACAAGATTCAACAAATGCATAAACACAAATTTATAAGATGATATCAATAGAATTGAAAAAAATCCTTATTTAGTAAACAACAAGTTTTTTTTTTTATAAAAAAAACAAGATAAAAAAAGTGCATAATTATTCAAGCGTCTTGTTTCGTTGTATTGATGTACTGTTTTAAATTATGAAGCATTGATAGAATTCAAACGTCTTGATTAACATAGTACCCAAAATGCTTATTTTTTTAATTCTAATAAAGAAACCAAGAACTAAACACTGGCGCACTATTTCAAAACAGAATAGTTTTCAATCAAAAAAATAACAAAAATAAAAAATCAATCAAACTCATTCCTAAAACTAAATTACTCTAACCAAACAAGTATATTAGAGTCTTCAGCCAATAAAAACGACCAATTAACAATAATTTTATAGTTAGAATTTTCAAAACGATCGAAACCGAATTTTAGATAAAATTAAAAGATTTGAAATATTTTATGATGAAAATCGATTAATTTATGTGTGTAAGATTAAATGAGAGTGATTAGAAACAAATTTGATGAGTTTTAATTGAGATTTAATAGCTGTTTGTTTTGGTTAAAATAAAAATTGTATGAAATGAGAATTATTTCTCCGAATTGTATGTTTTGGATAATATTTTGAAAAAACTGTATCCTATGAAAATTTTCTGTATTTTTTAAAATTATTTATAAAAAATTCACTCAAACTTATAAATTACCATTTGTTTTTATTTGGTTTTGATTTTAAGAATGATTTGTTATCTTTTTTTAATGGAATTGTAATGTTTTATTTTTGATAAATGACTAATTGATAAACAAGATAATAAGATATGATCAATTTGTAAATAGTTTAAATTTTGATAACTAACAGGTTATTCTTTTTATTTTTCTTAATGATTGAATTATGTACTTTAACATAACAGTCTAATTTATGCTTGTATTGTATTTGCAAATGATATCTTTAAGACTATCATTCGTGACAAGTTTCTAAAAATGATCATTTGACCGATTCATAACTTTATTTACTTCGCCACATGCTTGACAGGCTGACAGTAGACAGATTTTGTAATTTATTTGGGATTGATGTTCAGCTTCATTTAGTATAATCCCCTGCCAATTGGCCCTGAGCAAAAAAATATTTAAACGTTGAGTTGGACTCCAGGATAGACATTAAATGGGCCTGGTATGGTCCGATTATACAAGGTCCAAAAAAAAAAAACAAACAAATAAACCCAACTATTATAAAATGAAGTGGAAACATGGGCCTGTAGGATTGATTCGAGCGACAGCGTTTTCCAAATGCAAGAACCTCGCATTGCAACATTGGAAACTCAAGTTTATAAATGTTTTTTAGACAACATTATTCGATTTAAGATTTAATACATTGATCTATTAAACATGAGAATGACATCGTATGTTATAAAAAAAGAATCGCGTCTCAAATTTGGTTAAAATTTTTAATATAAAAAGTGATTTTTTTTTGAAAAGATGAATATGATATTAAAAATTATGAAAATGAGTTCAGGCATTACGTGTCAATGACATATCGTATATCAATGGATTAATTAGTGATTGAGATTTAAACAAAACAAATGAAAAGCTATGATTTAATTATCACCTTTCAATCTCAGTCATTATTTTCGTTATTTTAATCTTAACCGTCATTTACACACTTAACCCACAGTATGTCATTGACATATATTTTATTTTTCCTATGAAAATATATATTGTCTACGTCATTTTTCTAATTAATAAATCATCAACCCAATGTTGGTTGATTAGGTAACTTACATGTACATGACACTATTACATTTATGAAAACAATAACTGTTATTTAGAACGGGAAAAAGAGATTAATAGAGCATTTGCCAATTATTATCACGAATTTATTTTTAACCGTTCAATCAAAGAATAAAAAAACTAAGTAATTTCAAATCTAATTGATCCAACGGTTAAAAAAATCGCGATAGATAATTAACTAATGCTGCATTAGTCTTCTTTTTCTCCGTATTTAAAAAAGATTAAGATAATTGATAAAAATGTCGTACTAGGAATATTGAATCATATCCATCTTTTTTTGGAATAGAGTTACTGTATTTTCCTCGTGATTTGCCGATTCCAATTTCCACAGGGATCTCATCAAGATTGTAAGCAACGTAGGGAAGTTCTAACCCGCATCGAATTACTACAGTAGTAATTAACTAATGGCTAATCAACTTAAAGTACACAGCAATCGTCGATCATGACAATGTTACATGATAGTAGAGGACTATTTCTTTGATCTCCACTAGTATATTCTTTTTGTTTAATTCAAATTACAATATTAGTGTCCGTCAATAATAAAATTATTCATATTACGAATCATTCGCCGGATGATCAAATATCGTTTTATATAAAATTATCGTGAAATATTAATAATAATTTAAGTTATGTATTATAATGCTGAGTTAATGACGTAATTTTCTTACATCGTTAAAGATGAATAATGAAACTTTTCAAAATGCATATTGAATAATACAGTAATGATGTAATGTTATAATTTGAATGGAACGAAGACAATATATTTTATCACATATTTACCGAGTTTTTATTGCTCTCCGTTGAATTGCTATAATCTCACCAAACCTAACGAATAAGAAGTTACAAGAAATATAGATCGCGCAAGGTGAAGTATAATTGATGTCCTTAAAGTACCTTTAAAATGGTTTGGTTGAAAATCAAAATAAACCATTTTTCCCTTTTTTTAATCCACTTTAAATGGGCACAAACCATCATTTTCAAGTGTAAGTACTTCCACTGAAAGGAAGTGCATGAGTAGTTTTGGATGTGTGGAGAATCAATATGAACACAGATCAAAGGTCAAAAAATATCATAGCGATGAAAAATGGAGACCATACCAAGTAATAAAGTGGAGAAATAAAGGGAAAGCAAAGCTAACACGAAAGATGCATCAGCTTGCAATCATATCACTTGAAGCCTGAATTTTATATATCACACGTGAGTCACTTTTGCAGACGACAAATATCGGTTCCATTTGTTTTCACTTTTTTTTTTTTACTAGGTTTGGTAAAATAATTTTGAAGTCATCGAATTTGTCATTATTGTTTTCTTTTTTGAGCTTCCTCTGTTTAAATTTTTTTACAAACTCGTCACTTGGCCTTGACAATAATCATCCTTGGAAACAACAAATGCGACTTCATCAGAGATCCGACGTTCGTCTCGATAATCAGAATTCAAATGTTTAAAATCAGGTATATATGCTATTCATCCACAAGGACCACAATTGATACCATCCGTTGCTCATATGATGATTGCCATTTGGTTCTAAGATAAAGGGCATCGTGTAAGAATACTGAACTCAAATGCACGATTATGAATATCTTGTTAATATTGGCTCTAAAAGTCATTGAGCAGAAGACTGTAGACACCTGAAAGCGATAAAAGTATATGGATTCGTATGATACTTAGCGGCACGAATACGTCTTTTGCCACTATCCAAAAGTGAATCCTTGAAGTAATTGATGTTATACCAACACTTGAAAGAAGCCTTTTTAAGTTGTGGACTTTCTTGTCACACGGACAAAATATCTACTCTTCTAGAAAAGGTCACAACACACACACACGTTGTTCCTTTCCCTCTTCGTGCTTCTAAAATGGTTTGGTTGAACAAATTCAAAAATCAAACTGTATCACATATTCAAAGCCTTACGAGAAATTTAACATGGCTAATATTTACGTGTTATGTTGATGAGCTCTTGGAAAATCATCATAATTTTGTATGTTATTCCCAAGTACTATTGTACGGAGTATAACAAACGAGTGGAAGAGTTGGCTTTGCATCGTCCTTTTCAAGCACGAGGAGGCTATTTTGTGTTTTCCCCAAACTTAAGAAAATGGAAAACCACACCGGATATATATATTTCTCATTTTATTTTCTTATATATATTTTGTTTGTTTCGAAATAAATGTAATGTTTTGATTTGAGATTTGTTGAGTCAAATTTTGACTTACGTTGTGGGACAATGAAGTATTATTTTTTGTAAAATTATTATGAAACATTAATTATAATTTAAGTTATGTTTTTCAAAAATCACTGACGTAATAATTATTTTTCGTAAAATTATTATGAAACATTAATTATAATTTAAGTTATGTATTTCAAAAATCAATGATGTAATTTTCTTACGTCGTTAAAACAACTAATAAATCTTTTCAAAATATATATTAAATGATATAAAAATAATATATTATATTTATTATGAGATAGGGTAATATATATGACAGTGGAATACCACCATTTTGATGATCCCACTAGCTAATTTTTGAATGATGACTATATCATACGGGTTACAATAGACCCTCTTCCATTTCTACCTCGACCCGTGTCGAAAGTCCTGTGCCATATGAGATGGTTTCTCGGGACACATGGTCATGACCAAACCCCAATAATCTAATATCCGTATATATGAATAAATTATCTTGCATTATATATAAGAAACATAATACGGGTACTCACTTTGTTCCAAACTTAATTCTTTCTTGGACGATCAAAGTATAATAAATATATCGATTGGTATAGTTTTTATCAAATACAATTATCATATGTTATATTATATTCAATTAACTCATTCGTCGAATTGATAATGTAAACCCCTTAGAGAAAACCTTCTTTATATCGACATAAACTTCACAAAAGTTTGAACACAAGCATTGATATAAATATCGAGTACTCAAACTGTTTACTATAATTCGAGACAGAGGAAATGATACCAACGACCCTAATCACAATAGTATCTGGGCGGCAACAACAAAAATGACATGCGACCACAAAATTTACTTGAAATAGTTACTCGTGTGGCTTCTCAAATATGAGGGCTCATATCCATCTTTCAATCTATGATATGAACGCCGAGTGAAACAAGCAAAATAGAGAACGGAACAAGGATGCATCTCCAAAGTCGAAACCCTTTCACACCATTGGCTATTTGGCTTTAACCCCCCAAACATCACCTTTTTCTTCGCCTAGGGAAGAATAAACCTGTCAAGCCCGTGCAAAAAGTATAGTGCTAAAATTAGTGAACGCCTTTGCAAATTACCCACCCAAGTTTCTTATAGTCCCCTTCATCAAAATCTCTAAAATTCTCCTCTCAGTTTTTTATTTTTTATTATACATAATATTATAATAAATAGGTCTATAAAATTACAAAATATTACTATAATATAATAATTTTGTCAAAATTTTCTATTATATATTATAAATATAATATAACACATATTCCAATATTCTTTTTCAACATATTTTCAATTATTTTTCATGCATCACTCAATTTTTTTAATTTTATAGAATTTTTATTTTAAATAATCCAATATAAATGCTCTTAAAACAACAAATACCTAACACACCTTTTTAATACTAAAAAAAACTCCCTCTTTTTGTTGGATTCATGATAATTGCTATAAAATATATATAATATATCATATTTAATAATTTTTTACATAAAAAATATCAAAATAATCACTATCTGCTACAGTACATAACTATATGCTCTGATAACTCTTACAATAAATCCCAATATCATCAAAAAAATATTTTTTCTTCATCGAATCCCACAAAAATTCAACACGTACATAAATCTGCGTGTCGAATCAAACCGTTATCTATATTTTGAAACGGAAAGAGTATTTTGCAACAAGTACGTATTTTGCATTGTTATATTCACATAAATATAGATATCGTTTTTATATCAAATAATGTCTGATCGTCCATAACATATATTAGGTTGAAATATATAACTTATACAACCATTAACGTTTCATGATAAATTTTTAAAAAATAAAATTTGATCGTCGTTATACGCGTATCAAATTTTACATCAATACGCGTGTAAAGCCAAAATATTATAAAATAATGAGACAGAGAGAATATATCATAATAGAAACCATACAAATATGAAGAAGAGAATATAGATTCAGACATTATCATTCGTTATATATAGAGTCTTATGATTACGATAATATAACAAAAAGATGGTTTCGATGCATTGTTTCGACCACTGCCGTGCAATAAATGGCAGAGGAGGAGTATTTGTCTAAAGTCTGTTCCTCTCTAGTCTTCCTATCAGTACTGACACGTGCCTGTTCCCATATCTTTCACAACAAGCTAGCCAGCCAAGCTATTGCTTCTCACCCCTCTCATCCCTCTCCTAGTCTTCCCCCATTTCCCACTTTCTCCTCACCTTCTCCTCACTCTCTCTAGACCCTAGATCAGATCATCCTAGAGGTATGATGGATAACAACAAGAAGCTCAACAAGGGCAATGGTGTGAAAGCTGAGGCCAGCCTGACTCAGACTGATCAAACTCAAACTCATCTTCATCCTCTCATGGTTGACCCAATTACCTCACCTTCATCTTCCTCATCAACTCCACTTGGTTTCCTTGATCATCACTGCTTGTTGGGAAACATTAATCAAGATCATATCCATCAAGTCCCATCTTGGTTTGATCATATCCATCATCTTCCTCATCTTCCACTTTCACCCTTTGAGGATTTTTCCGAGGTGTTGAATCGTAATAGTAATGGTAATAACAGTGAAGGTAATTTGTGCACCACGCCGAATCACTCATCTTCGATCTCATCCGCCTCGAATGAGGCTGCTGATGATCATGAGAGGGAGAAGAAGAAGAAGCAGATGATGATGAAAGAACAGTGTGATGATGGGAAAGAGAGTGGAGCGGATCATCATGGAGATGAGGAACAGCTGCAGCAAGATGATCAGAACAAGGCCCAGAAACAGTAAGTTGATCGGGGCTTTTGTCCTCCTAT
>LIEC01000078.1:28796-74411 GCA_001925005.1 Drosera capensis
TTTTTTTTCCCCCCCCCCCCCCCCTCTTTATTTTGCTGAGTTTGCTGAAATTCAAGCTACTTGTGAGATATGAACAATCTTTTTTTTTTTTTCGTTTCTTTTTTGGTTTTCTTGATTTTTTTGATAAGCTCTTGCGATTTGAGAGAGATAGTAACGAGACATAAGTCAAAATGAAAGTTATTTTTCTCAGCATCGATTCTCTCATTTGAATAAATAGCTAGTGTCAAGAAATATTTGAAAATACGACCAACAAGAAACCGTTGACGCTGCAACAACAACAACAACCACCACCTCTCATAACTCGAAATGAAACGCTTGTATATGCAGAATTTTTGGTTCTATTTTATAGTATCCAATACCTACTCTCCGGATTTGAAAAGAACCCATTTGAAAGTAATTAAGGTGAAACATGAAATGGTCGTTGCCATTTTGATAAACCCACCAAGGGGTCATCATAAAGATCAGACTTTTGTATTAGTAATTACCAAAATGAATGGTCAGATTTAAAGGGGTTTGGCTTGGTTTTTTTTTAATTTTTTTCTTGTAAGACTGTTCTTAAATATGTACGGACATACAGGTTAAAGCCCAAGAAGACAAGTCAGAAGAAGCAGAGAGAACCAAGAGTTGCCTTCATGACAAAGAGTGAGGTTGATCATCTTGAAGACGGATACAAATGGAGAAAGTACGGCCAAAAAGCTGTCAAAAACAGCCCCTTTCCAAGGTATATATGAATCCCTACATCAATCCATTCAATTTAGCCTTTTAATTAGGCTTTTTTCTTTTGGTTATAGTTGCCCTCTCTGGTATCTTAAAATTACGTAACTCTCGTCTCTCCAAATCTCATCTTGTCGTGCCGAGATCGAGATCGTTAATCCCTACGTATTACTTATTTTATGCCTTGGAATACCTTCTAAGGAAACACTCCTATAATTTACCCAACCATAGGCAATATGGCATCCTAACCCTTGTGTATTAGAAAGTGTTCTTTGTTTTCTTCTTTGTTTTTATGACATTGTTATTGTTTTTTTAATGAGGATATTAGAAAACATCTTTCTTGTTATTCTTAACAAAATTAAAACTAGGTATATCCTGATTCCTTAGACCTTGTCCAGGACGACGAAAATATCCGGGTTTTCTGTTATGAAGATTAACTTTTGATGTTGTTAATTTTCTATATATGCATGACTTTCACTTCATTCCCATGCTTAAATCAACTTCCATTGATTCTACAGGAGCTACTATCGTTGCACAAGTGCTTCATGCAATGTGAAGAAGAGGGTAGAGAGATGCTTCAATGATCCATCCATTGTTGTGACTACCTATGAAGGCCAACACACACACTTAAGCCCTATGATGCCTCGCGGCTTATTCTCATCCACGATACCTCAAGTTCCTGCCTTCTCATCTCCAACATTCGCCTTACCCATAATGCAGAACCCAAGTATCGATGATCATATCCCTCGAGGCGCCTTAATCCAACAAGCTTCTTGCAATCCTTATGGTGTCAATGGTTGCTTCAAAGGTCTAAACCTTCATCACAATGGAGCTCTTCTCATGGAGAAGAGTTTGTCCGCTCCAAGTGGTTTGCTTAGAGGCAATGGGCTTCTCCAAGATATCATTGTTCCAACTATTATGCCAAAGAGGGAAGAGTAGTTAGCTAGGCATCCAAGGTAATGTATGTGTAGATATTAGAAGACTCTGTCTAATTAGTCTTCTCTGCCTATTTTTGATCTAGATCTCGTCGGCCGTCTTGTTTTAGGCAAACAAAGGTCGAGCCAGAGACTGAGCGTACATTACATAGTTTGGTATGTACGTAACCTCGCTGACGAAGATATGTATTCTTTTGTAACCTTCATTTTGAAAGAAGGCTCTGTCCTCTTGTTATGGATGCAGTAAAGATGAAGAGAACAATGCTACCGCTCGCATCTTCTAAGCAAGTATCAAAGATCGACGGTTATTGTCAGCTAACCTTATAAGAACATATAATTGAGGCTATCGCTCGCATCTTCTAAGCATGCTTCTTCATCGGAAAGTATCAAAGATCGACGGTTATTGTCAGCTAACCTTATAAGAACATATAATTGAGGCCATTTTGAGCTTGGACAAGGGTTCGTACCTTTATGCCCAAAACTGATCTTTCTCTATGGTGTTTGTTCCCATTTGTCTTGGTAGCTCTAAAGTTATAGCCAAAACCACGAACCAAGGGCTGCTCGAACCTACCACTAGTTGATGGCAACCTTTGCTATCATGCATGGGACATTTTTGTTTTATCTAAGTATGGTACTACTACTAGTTCACGTGATTTCATTTTGTAGATAATTCCGTGGATTAATTGATGTACATTTGGTTTTTTTTTTCTGATCATGTTTTTTTTAATTTGAGAGTAAAGAAAAGATCAAACAACATGACATCTTTTGTCATGAATTGACAGATTACATAACACGGCACAACACACGCAAAAAATATAAATATACAAAGATAATCCCAAATAATATGAGGTAGGTCTAGGTCATTAAAAAGGTCCTTTTTTCAAGTTGCTTCTTTGTAAGGGATATCATGTTCATGTCTGCCTAGTGATTTACATAATTTCCGGCTAGTTGAGTCTTTGTGGCTAATCCATTATAGTTTAATGACATAATCTATGTTTTAAAGCGTTCAAAGTCAAAATGATTTAGACTTTGTACTCTAATGTTTACTTAATTTCATGACAAGGGGTCCCCCCTCATGTGCCATAAACCATTGTTATTCTGTTTTGTGTTTTTATTTTTCTAAAAAGAAAATCCAAACCCTAAAAAATTAGTATGTTCATTTCTTTTTAACCCCGACAAGAGGTTCAAAGTCGTCATTTTTTTTTATAAGTCTCTGCTTTCATTATTTGGACATGAGATCTAAGACCCCTTGTTAACTGTGATCTGCTAGTACATGTTCACCACTGTCGACTCGCTTAATATAGAGTAGATTATTCACTAGCAGCCTTCTTCGCCCGCTCCGACACTCACCACATGTGCCATCCAAGACCTTTGCCTCATCGGCTCATCATCGTCCAACCCAATCTGGCTAATATGTATACCTCGTTGATTAACAAGTGTTCGAAAAGACGAAAACCTATGCTTAGAGTTAAAACGGTTCAAACTATCCTAAACATATGTACCAATGGATATAGTTCTACATGTCCTATTGTAGATATGATTTGAGTGTTGACCCACAACCCAAAAGAGATGAGAACAAGCTACCCTTAAATGCTTTGCTATAATTTGCATACATATCTTCATATCCTCTGCTTCTATTGTTTGAAGAATGTGCAATGAATCTCATCGAAGGGGTGAAAGAGGATAGTACATTTTGCCCCCACTTCCTAGCTTTTGATTGCTATATGACCTTTTGTGTATTCCACGCATGAATATATGGAAACAAAAAGATCTCATCACATCAACTATTTTCATCCAAATTCAGCAAAAAAAAGGGACAGTGCAGTGAACCCAACACCCAAAAAAGGACTTGCAATCCACTCAACGAAACTTTAAAGGAACAAAGAGGCTCAAAGCTTGTAAAGTGAGACAAACAAAAAGGAAAGGCACTTTTCAAACACGTTTTGGATCCACTCTTACAATGAGATTATTGTGTATAGAGTTCATTGAATGCTCGACATGGAAGGGAAAAAGGTTTTGGTGCAAAAAAGATGAGGATAATCATCATGTATTTTTCCAAATCACAGACATAATACACGTCGAGAGACATTTAATACGGGATAAGCATTCATCGTCGTGCAAAGTCTTCAAGACGGAGAAAACAGAACACAAAGGAGGTAAGAGGATCAGAGATACAAGACAGACTGCATTACGAGATGGCAGTGGCATGACCGAGGAAGAACTACATATGGCGCCATGTTAACAAGCGAGGAAGCTCAATAAGGGTTTCTCCTGGGAAGAAAGTTCCCGAAATCAATCTTATAGAGGAACAAAATAATGGCCCATGGAATGTCAAAGGATCTTACATACCATCAGAAACATGTGCAACAAGTCCAGCAGCATCAACAAACAGCTTCAGAAGGCAAATCTGAAATCGCAACTTAATTTGATATCACTATATCAGTATTTACAGGAAAAAGGAATATAGGTACCTGGGAAGCAAGTAGATCACGACGAAATCGTAGTGACTTATCCATGGTTCGTGCTTCGGTCAATAGATTGGCTCTTCGAATTTGAAGAAAGCAAGAGGGTCGATGTTAACCAAGGCTGCACATGAGAGTGCACTATGTCACTACAATGAGCGATTGCGTGGAAACTTGCAGGCACACATTTGTTCAAGAACACAGAAGATTAGTACCAGAGAGCATAGAGATACTTGTATTCTTTGGCAATTGTTCAACATATATGACAGAACACATTGAACATGTTGAATGGAAATTGATATAAACTTTGTTTCGAATCCCTTATATAGTCATCATAGATTCTTATACCTTGGTTTTCATACTTCATGGAAGAAAGTTGCAAATGCAAAAAGCTACCAAGCACCAGAACGTCACTCTTTTCCATACAATACAGTACTGTTCATTACTATCCTCAACAAGACTATTACAGAAATTCTATAGGCAGCGGTTGGCCATTTGAATGGTCCGAAGATTCAAAGAAACCAAGATACAAAAGCAACACCTGTTGGACGAGGCACATATGGACATTCATGGTTTAAAATGAATACCAATGTTATGTAGCACGAAAAAGGTTGCAAAGTGAAGAAATAGGAAAACATTAGTATTAGAGATGAGAGCTAGGGTGATGAGTCTGATGACTACCTTTGCGTTCCATAATTCCATAACAGTGATCAGTGACACGCCGAGGATGGATTCCAAAAGGTTCAAGAAAGCTGGACGAGATGCTAAGCAACTAACCTTGTCACCCTGAGATCTCTGAATTCAGCTGGTTTCCGAGGTTCGAGAAGATTTGACTATGGTGCTCGGTTTCTTGCATTAGGAGCCTTTTCTACCACAAGGAGCATCAGACTCTCCCAGGCCAATATATTGTGGCTGCTGCGGTCGGCTCGGCTTATTCAACTGATGTACTGATGCTCATAGAAGAGTAAATTCCTTTGGTGTCACTGCCTCTGAAGGAAAAAAATCATCGCAAAGCAGAAAGAATGTCTCAGATGCTTTGAAGATTATAGCAGCAACAAACAAAACAGGGGAAGTGATATGCATATGCTATAGTAGATCAAAATTATATGGCTGTCTAATATCAATTAAGATTTGAGACTACTTGTCAGCGTTTGAAGACAGGCAAAAGATGACAGATATGAGAAGCGGCTGTCAAATACGATTCCTTCAAATTCAATGTCAAACAGAAAACCAATAGCAAGAACGCTCTACGAAGTTGTTCCTACATTTGCATCATGACTGATACCCATGATAATTCAAGGGCAATTGATGTACTTCAGATAAACATCAACGGTAATCCAATAAGTTGCATTGTATAAGATTCAGAAACAAAACTACCCTTTTCTTCCAACAGTGTTCAAAGAGTAGACAAAGCCGTGAGATTTCAGGAAGAGAAACTTGATGTCACAATAAAATGGAAAAAACTATACATCTAAAACCCCCGAACAAATGTTTTTCCAAAAACTTCAAGAGGCTTATGACGACTATATGGAAAGAATTCAGGTTTCCCTGAACTACGAGGTACAAAATTTAGACACAGGAATGTCTCCCTTTATCAAGGTACACACAACTGATAAGGAATCGCATACCTCCTTGGAAAAGGAAAAAAAATAAAAAATGATAAGAGTTGAACAATGTATCACATACCGCAGAATCAATACTCTGGTGACGATGCACAGAGCAGCTGAAGAGATGTCCTGTTCTCCTATTTTGTGTTAAGAGCAACTCCTATTCATATCACGGTACACACAGGTGAAATAAAATTCAGTCTTTTCGCGGTAAATCTCATCAAGAAACTCATGGAAACATGAGGATGACAATAAGAAAAACCAGTGGTATGAAAAAAAAAAAAAAACCAGTTTTGCAATAAGGTTAAGAATGAGAACATAAAAGATGATGAGCATAAACAAGATAACCAGAACAGACCGCCATCATGATTATATGCGAAAAAGAAACAAAAGATATATACCTTTCCTCAACATTGAAGCTTCAATCTACAGACTCCAGTAACTCCATTTTGATACGCTCTTTTACCGAGTCATCTACTCTATCGTCATGCAGCAAGTCAACAATTTTTTCCAGAATTGAGTCATCTAAAGAGAGACCTCTCTTCACCTTTCGATGAACGCACTTGATCGCCTTCGAAAATTCAGTTTTAGAAAGGAATGCTCGAATGATTACATCATACGGAGTCCCATTCGTCGTGCAGCCACTCTCCTCCAGCTTGTCAAGTAATGAATTGCTTCAACAAGAACGTTACTATTGCATAGTCCATTTATCATCACAGTATACGTTCCATCATTTGGTTGTAGGTTTTTAGAGGGAAGACTGGCAAACATTTCACTTGCTTCTTCTATCCTATCAACTTTACGCAACCCATCAATAAGTACATTATAAATACAGATATTTGCAGGCAATCCCTTCTTTTCAAGCTCGTAGTGAAGAGATAAGGCCATATCAACTTGTCCAATTCTGCACAGCCCTCCTACTAAGATACACAAAAGTAAAAAGGTCGGGAGTAAGTGCATGAGCTTGCATCTCCCCGAACAGTTCTAATGCTAGTTGGGGTCTATGATCCTTGAACAGACCATCCATGAGGGTGCTATAATTTATGACATCAAGAGTCAACCCTTTCTGTGTGATTTTTTGAAACAACTGAAGCGCCTTATCAACCTTTTTAATCTTACAATACCGGTTGATCAAGGTGTCATATGTCGAAACATTAGGCTCACAACCTCCTTTCATCACACGGACCATAATCTTTGATGCCTTGTGCAACTGACCACGCAAACGATATCCATCAATCAGAGTATTATAGACGATGATGTTGGGTTTCTCACCTTTTTTCATCATCAACTCAACCACAAATTCGGCTTGCTCCATCATTCCTTCCTTCGAAAACATATCAACCAACGTGCTATATGCTATCAAATTGGGTGCTACATCGCTAGCCAACATGTCACCCAGAAGTGCTTTACCTTCACCCCATCGACCTAAACTGCAAAAACCTCTAACCAAAGCTGTGTAAGTGACAACCTCGGGAGGAATTCCTTTAGTCTGCAGCTCTTTGAAAAGCTGCAGTGCCTCCTCTAGTAACGCATCCTTGCAAAGGCTGTCTATGATGGTGTTGTAGATGAAAGAGTGAGGTTTAAAGGGCAAGTAAGGTTCCTCCATCTTGTGAAGCAGCTGGATTGCAGAGGGATTATCCCCTATGCGACACATGCCTTTGATAAGGACACCATAGGTAACCAAATCGGGTTTAAACCCATCCTCGGAAGAAGTGTTACAAAAGAGTTCGGCAGCTTGTTTCATCCTTCCGCAAACAATGAAGCCATGAATGAGGGTGTTGAAGGTGACGCAATCGGGTTCATAACCGAGCTTCATCATCTTTTCCAAAAATGGAGAAGCCGAAACCAGGGCAGTTCATGTGGCAATAGCAATTGATCAGGATGTTGTGCGAGCAAATGTCGAGGCGGAGGTTAAGGGAATCATCGAGGTGACGGTAGAGGGAGATGACGGTGGAGTAGTGCTTCATCTTCACAATCGCTGCGAATAATGCGTTCGTTGAAATCGAAAATGGAAGGAAGAGGATGCCGCTGCTGATTACCGGAATAATGTGTTTGCTACCAGGTTCATTCCAGGGATCAAATTTTAACCTCAGTCGTCTCAATCAGCAACACAAGCAGAAACAAAAGGGGAATGAATTGCGAGGTAGAACTCACAATGTCGACAAGAAACTCGATCAATGAACATCCCAATACAAATCTCAGTAGCTAGCTTCTTGTATGACTGGATTGAACCCAAAACAGCTCGCGTTTCCCATCAATTCCATGAGATTCATCGCTGAATCGTTCGATTTTGCAAAGGGGGTTTTGTAGATGGAAGAGAAAACCCATGGTTTAGGGTGTGTTTTTTTTACTCAAAAAAATGTAATATCTGATACTTGTTTCTAATTAAAACAAATTCAAATTTAAAAATTAATGTTTAAAATTATATCATGAATAATTTATTATTAATTTTATTTATTGAAATTTTAACTAAATAAACATCCATATCTAAATATAAATCTATTTTTATAATTTTTTATAAATATTAATTGAATATCAATATTTTCATTATTCATTTACATAATTGAGTTTGAAAGTTTTTTTTATCTTAATATCCTTTTCAATTAAATTTATATATTTAATCATTTTTTAAGTGTCTTATTTATCAAGGAGACATACATGATTAATAAAAACTAAAAAAAATCGATTAACTTCGTTTGACTTGATTAAATTGTAATAGCGGAAATAAAAGATTAACTTGAACAAAAATTTCCTGGATTTATCGATACTTCGGGGAACAATTTCTGTATAACCGATAATGTGATTCACAGCTCAACGCCTCCTTCATTGAATCACAGCAGTCTCCGCTGCAAAGCTGCTCCATCTCGGAACCCTAATCCGATCGCCGTGGAATCCTCTCTTTTCCCACTCCGCCGCCCGTCGCCGCGCTCGCCGTCCGCCTCGCTGGTAAAAGACTCTCCTCCCTTCACTTCCTCTTTTACACCATCTCTATTTTCACATCAATCGAACCAGTGGATTCATTTCTACTACGCTGTGACTTCGTTTGCTCAATTTTCCTCAGCCGCCGACGAATTTTCATTCACTGCTGTCTTCGATTCGATTGTATCATGAGGGATTGATTTTCTGTATTCCATATCAGTTTATGCGTATGATGCGAATGAGATCCATTTTCTGGTTGATTGTGTTGGATTCATAGGTGAGATGCTGCACTCGTGTGGTTTAAGAAGATGAACTGAATTGCGGAATTGTTTGGTACTCGCGAATGATTGTCTTAATCTGTGTTATGGTAGTGGATACTCTCTTTTTTCAGTGATCAAAATTCAAAGAATCCAACATTTCATTGTGCTGCAACTAGTGCTAATGTGAATGAAACGGAAAAGATAGAACAAGGTGCAATGCGATGATCATGAGGTCATGGTTTCCTGGGACAAAATTTATAAGCGTTGGCAATCGGGTAATTTGTGAAAGGGGAAACCGTATATTGAACAAGGATAAATGTTTGTAGTACATGAATCCTGCGAACATTGAACCTCTGATGAGCGCACCCCCATTGGATGATCGGTCAAAATATAAGGGCTCATTTTCATGGGTTTCTATGATATGGAACAATGGGAGTCATCTATATTACACTCCAATGCCATAGCCCCATTCCTGGTTTTCCTGACCACCTTATCCTTCATGTATTTGTCACTTTTTGGGTTCTCTTGTTTCACTTGATGCCATTCTCTATAGCGATCATTTATGTTTATTGTGCATCAAATCCATCATTTTTCCTTTTGTAAGAAAATTGCCAGGCTGCTTGTGTGGCAGTATCTAATTTGTGGTTAACTGGTATAGCAATTTTCTATTCAGAAGCAGTAAAATGGCAAAAAGACCAGATCTGGACGACGATGATGACGATTTTAGCGACCTGTACAAGGAGTACACTGGGCCTCCTGGATCTTCAGCCAGGAATCAACAAGAGAGTGCAAAACAAAGCAAAAGGTCGCATGTAAGCTCTGACGAGGAAGAAGAACGCGATCCTAATGCTGTGCCAACTGATTTCACTAGTCGAGAGGCTAGGGTTTGGGAGGCTAAATCTAAAGCCACAGAGAAGAACTGGAAGAAAAGGAAGGAGGAAGAAATGATTTGCAAAATCTGTGGAGAATCTGGCCATTTCACTCAGGTATAGTTTTATTTCTTTTTGTCATGGATCTATTGAGATAATGATTAAAGCTCTTAGTTGAGGGTCCATCTTTGTGTAGAAAATTATTACCTTATGAAGTGATGTTAGCAGGGTAGTATGGCTCAAATTCCATCTGCTTCTATTAATTATAATTTTGGTTGGCTACAAATGGGGAAACACTGCAGGGATGTCCATCAACTCTGGGAGCCAATCGTAAGTCTCAGGATTTCTTTGAACGAGTTGCAGCCAGGGAGAAACATGTAAAAGCACTTTTCACTGATAAGATGATAATGAGGATTGAAACGGATATTGGCTGCAAAATCAAAATGGACGAGAAGTTCATAATTGTTAGTGGAAAGGATAGGTTAATTTTGTCTAAAGGTGTCGATGCTGTGCATAAGGTCATCAATGAAGGTAAAAATAAGAATTCTTCTGGATCTCATACTCATGTTTCGAGATCTAGATCACCTGAGCAAAGCCCTAGGTTTGGACGCTCAGATTCTCAAAGATCATATTCTAGTCCCAAGAAGCCACCGCAGCTTCAGCAGAGACTCGGAGGACCAGACAGGAACTTGGAAGAACGTGTCCGCGAGGATCTTCTGAAGATTTCTAGAAACTCTCCACAAGGTAGGTTCAGTGCCCATCTAATGCTGGTAATTCATGATCATTGTACATGGCCTTAGCAGTTATAATATATGTTTACTTCAATTGTTTCCTAATTTATTTATTTTTTGGAGAATTTTAATAATGTTGCTCACTGCTTATTGTTTTTGTTGCAGCAAGAGGTAAGTTGTTATATTCAAGCGTATGTGTCGATAGCGAAGTAACTTCCGTGGATGGGTCTGAATTGATCAGATTGTCTCCAAAGAACATTTATAGCTGCATCAGATGGTACCTATGTGTAGTATCTCTAGATAAAGCTGGTACTATCTAGAAAGTGTCGGAGCAAGCAGTTGACATTGTCTTTATTTGCTGAAGCTTATGGTAGTCATGGAGGTCGAAGTCGGTCTAGCCAATCCATATCTCCGGCACGCCCTCCACACAATGCCAATTCATATAGTTCATATGATGGCCGTAGACCCAGCCTGGGGCCGTACAGCTCTGATGGATGGAATATGGAGAGGAAAGGAACTGAGTTGCCTCCAGACCGTAGCTTGGAGCACTCTTCATTCTCAAGGAGACTAGAGGAACTGGAATTGGAATATCAAAGGGAGGCGATGAATCTGGCTGCAATCCTTGACCAACAACTAGACGAAGAGAATTACAAGCACAAAGAGGTACTACTCACCTTATGATCGTTGTTCCAGTTAGCTGTTTGCTTCTTTTTACTTGCTGTTTAAGGCAGCCACTTCACATATATAGATTAGCTAATTGTGTATCTGGAACTTGGCAACTTCTGATGTTTGAACAACTCGAGGATGATGAACATAATTTTCCTCATAAGTTACTTATTTTGGTTTATCCTAGATACATATCATATATGGTTAGGCATGGCAATTAGACACATCTCGTCAAATCAATGCATCTTTGTCTCCCCTGCAAAGAAATTTGTGCTTTTCCCATTGTAATTGAGTCGCCTGCGTGTCTCTTGTTATCCCTTATAAGTCACGTCCATGCTGCTCATAAGTGGCTTAGAAAGAATACTACTGAAGTTCAAAAGATCAGAACATCTATGAGCTTCTCTTCACATTTCTTACTACCCTGAACTTGAGAATTGCTTTATCAATGTGTGCTGCTCATTGACAGCCTTTTCACAATTCACAGTATTGATGATTGTCTGGCTGCGGTGATAGTATTGATTTTTTTGGTTAAAAGATTACCTCTTAGCTTGGAGGGAAAAATTGTATGGGACAATCCTTTTCATAATTCACAGCCTTTCTCCAACAAAATGATCCTGAATGTTGTAAATTTAGAAAAAGTACTGCCGAAAAAGGGGTTACGAATATGTTAAGTCTTGAGGTGGATGAGGGATGTGACATTAATTGATAAGGTACGCAACATTGATCGGATCTTCTACTAAGAGAATAGCATTATCATCCTCTATGCCCTCACTTATCATATCTTGACTCTTCATATTTCATATCCTGAACAATCTCAGGCTATCAGGGAATTGAGGGAAGATCACATGAAAAAGCTTACCGCCCTACGGGCCTCTCATGCAAAACAATGGGATGAGTTTCTTCTAATGGATGCAAGGAGGAGGGAACAGAAAGCTGCGCAACAACAGCCACCATCTTCTGGATTTGGCGCTTATATGCAGACATCATACTCCGACTATGATAGCTCCTCGGTCAACCATCATTTTCCTGGGGGCACCTTCCCCATGGATCCATGGGGTAGGTACCCAGATCCTATGGAAAATTACCCACAGGCAAGACCTCATGAAGCATACAATGATTTCCAGGGCCAGAGGCCTCGTGATGACTATGGGCGAGCACATGATAGATACTGATTTATTCGTGCTTTGTAGAATTCGGTGAGTCTCTCACTCCATCTATCAAGTTCAAGATCTTGTGATGGGCAGGTTGACAGCCATGAAATCCTTCGTGTAGATTTGTCAGCAGTGTCTGGTGCAGTTTCTGTAGCTGTAAATGATTTGTTGCTAATAATAGATGATGGAACTCATTTTGCTCTATAGCTCCCTGATCTTTAGTCTCTTTGCCGTTTGCATTAGATTAAATTTTCGATTCGACGTCTTTTCAGGGGTCCAAGCGTAATCCATGGGTTCATACTGTTTGTGGGAGCAGAAACTAGGTGAGTTTTATCTGATTTTGCGATAAGCAGGATACCTCGACCGTGGGCTTGTTCTATGATTGTAGGATCATCACTCTGAGATGTGTTTAATGGCTTTGTAACGTACCGACACAGGAGATTTCCTGCAGACCTAAGAAAATCCTAGCTTGCTTCTGGTGTTCGAAATGTTGACTTGTGAGATCGCATTTTTTTGAGTATCCATGTATGCTTTTGGAATATAGCCTTCAGCGTATTGATTGGTGAAGTCTGAAAGGTGTTTTGGTAGGCAATTTCTTAGATACGACCGATATTATCAACCAGCTTACGACACATACTTTCTTTGAAACATATGGTACTTGAACTGGATGAAGCTTCCTGGCCTCCTGCGTCGACTGGACTGTCCTTGGCATTTCAAAAACACCATAAGCGGTCTTGTAATTGTAAGTAATATTTTTTTTAAGGTATCTTAGGATATTTAGGTTAAGTGGATCCAACTGACAGCCCGGCATTCATTAAGATTTGAACCGCTCAAATTATTTATAACGTTTTTATAATCGAATCATATTGTTTGGTCATTAATCAAAGAAGTTGAAGAAAGAGATTTTCTTGTTGAGAATTAAATTTGAAAAAAATAAAAAAATAAATCTAAATTCACGTGTATAAAATGAATGTCGTAATTTTAATGGATATGAAGTAAGTATCAAAATTACAGAGATGTTGCATATGTAATCTTTAATCGTCCTTCAATCCAAACAAAAAGTTTATATATATAAATCCTTCCTACATGAATACAATAAGTACATGAGACAGGGAGAACATAAAATTTGGCCCGGACAATATCATTTGGAACAAAGTTAAAGATACAGGATAAACAGATTTTGTAAAAGACAAAATGTATTGGATGAGGTTTATCTGAAGAAGTATGCGTAGACAGGATGGAGTGCTTGACTACTTGCAATGGGACCGATCAATGTGAACAGTGGTACAACTCCATTCTACGAAGCTTCCAAATATCCCAAGAATCAAAACTTTTATGCCAAAAACAACACATTATTCGGTCGGTTGCCTCAAAACCAAAACCCCTCTCTGAATAAGTTGACAGTTCATTAATTTATCATCGTTTTCATTTTGACATAGTAACACAAAATCAATCAATCTATTCCAGTCAATTTCCTCTGAAGCTGTTGACACGTTTTGCAAATGAATCATCATCCAGCATAGACCAACCACAAACCCGGATTTTTGGGGGCTGCAAATTCATCTGATTTCCCCCCACCGACACGATTCTCCCTCCTCTCAAGGTATATTCCAATTTTTCTTCTTCTTTTTTCCCCCTGATTCATGTGTTGAATTCGAAGATGTATCGTGAAATTTTTATCAAATTCTGTGATGGGTGTGTCAAAATTTCATTTTGGGGGATGAAGTAGCTGGATTTTGTTTTGGGTATGTCTAGGGTTTCTCATTTGTCCAAGTTCTATGAAATTTCCTGGATGATTTTGTGAGAATATACACATTTGGTGATTTCTTGCAATTAGTTTCCTTTGAATTACATGATGGGTGTTTGTCCAATTTGGCTTTTGTCTCATCAAATTGCTGATTTTTGTTTGAGCTATGTCTAAGGTTTCCTATTTGCCCAAGTTCTAGGGAATTTCCTTGATGGGTATGTGGGGATGCCCACATTTACTGATTTGTCGCAATTGCTTCTAGAAGTATGAATTTTCCATCAAATTAGGTGATGGGTATTTGTCAAATTATGATTTTTTGGGCAATGAAATGGTTGGATTTTATTTTGGCTATGTCTAGGGTTTCCTATTTGCCCAAGTTTCTTGAATTTTTTTATCAAGTGGAGTTGACTAAATGATAATCCGCTTCCCTCTTAACCGTGTAGTCAGGGATTCGACATTTGAGGGTATCAGAAAATAGCCTCCTTATTACATAGGGGTAACGTCTACTTATATCACCCTGTCTTACAGGGATATCCTCCTCATACCCTGCACTTGGTGGGATTGGGTTTGTTCCTTTCCTTTCATTTCCATGAATTTCCTTGATGGGTATGTGGTGAGATCCGCATTTGCTGATTTGTTGCAAGTGCCTTGGCTAGTTCAGGGAGAGAGCCGGGTGACAGCTGAATTTGGATGGCATTTGATAGAGAGAACTCTTGTGTTGAATAATCCTTGGCTTTTGTGCTCAGTCATTTGATAGTATTCTGTGTGGTTTACCAAATACTCTTACGAACCTCACGTACCGTGAATTGGTTACAACGGACGATACTAAAAGAAAAGTCTTTAATATTTATGCCACAGGTAGCATCCCAAAGCAGATCTGGTAGGAGTGGTTCTGCTTCCAATGAGATCTTGTATAGGGTTTGATTTTCCCTCTTTTATTGTATCATCCCAAAGGAGCAGGTCTGATAGGAGTGGTTCTCCTTCCACTGAGATCTTATAACTGATATTCCCTCTTTTATTATACTTCCTTCGTCCCATAATAAATATAACAAATTGATCAACACGGGATTTTATGTATATTGAATTTTTGGTGCAAACATTTATACCCTCGAAGGTGAAAGGAAGAAGAGAGAAAAAAAGAATGGGGGAGAAGTGATTGTGGGATGAGTTGATGTGATATAAAGTAAAAAGTAAGGATGTTGAGGTATTTTTGAAGAAAAATATTTTCGAACAGGGTAGTGTTGCAATTATTATGTGACATTCAAAAAAGATAAGTGTTATATTTATTATGGAATTGGGAGAGTATCATGTTTTATGTCTTTTCCTTTGCCTTTGTTTTTTGTGATTCTATCAATGCTTTCTTTATGCATTCTCATCTTCTAGTTCTCAAGTGGTGGTGTATCTTCATCACATTCTGAAATCATGATAGCATGGGCATATTGCTCTTAATTGGGTTTGAAGAGGTTTTTCTTTTGCATTTTTCAATTGTTAGCTAGGGTTGGGGCAATATTTCCTTCATATTTTCTTGGGGTTTCCAGTAATTATGTGGTCGAGGCCTGAGGGAACGGGAGCAATATGACCTTGTAGCTCTATTAGTTGCTTTTGTGGGTTGCTTCGATTTAGTAAAAAGAGACCGGTTCTTTGTGTTTGCTTACTTATGGTTCGAGGATGCTCTTATGACTTGAAATTTGAACTTGAAATGAAAATTTCTTGCTAGGAATTACTATCTTGATTCTTGATCCTTGGTAAGTATTTGGAACTTGGAAGGGGGATGCATATGCAATGAATGGCTCAAATGTCATTGGCATTAGGCATTGAGAAACAGATGATGGCAGAGTAATGCAATGTGCTTTGAGTTAGTAGACTGAAGTTTTGTTCTATATCTTATCAAACTTTAATGGTTGGTGATGTTGCTAGCTCCATGTTATAAGTGTGGTCTTGTTCTTGAAGTCCTTGATGGGTTTGGGTTCTTCTGTAAATTTATTGAAGTACCAGGGTCTTGGTTGGAGTGTTTTTTTAATTTATTATTATTATTAAATTTATGCTCTAGATGGTGCTGGTGAAGATTTGAATAAGCTCTCTTGGGTCATATGGCCTCAAGAGGAAGGGATCTTGAGGCTGATATTGAATCTGGTGGAACTACCTCTTCAGATGAAAGTACTGGAGATTCAATTTCAGTTAACAGTGCTGGGAAAAAGATACTCAATAAGCTTCTTACAGGCCCATTGAGCTACGATGGACCAACTAAGACTGAGTTTGCTCATAATTTGTCGTCCTCGAGGTATAATGCTGGTGAAAGCATAGAGCTTCTGGTGAAGAAAAGTTCAGGAGATGAAGAAAATGGTGACTCTGTGGTTTCCCTAGAGAAGACAATCGTGAAAGAGAAAAAGAAAAAGCGGTGCTCCAAAAAGCCTCCCAGGCCACCAAGGCCTCCTAAGGGTCCGTCTCTAAATGATTCTGACATCAAGATCATGAAGGAAATTTCAGAGCTTGCTGCAAGGAAGCGTGCAAGGATTGAAAGGATGAAGGCCCTAAGGAGGATGAAAGCACCAAAAAAGTCATCTTCGGGCAGTTTGACGGCTTTGGTCATAACTGCTATCTTCTTCCTGGTGATCTTTGTCCAAGGTAACACATCTCCATCCCTGTGCTAACTTTGTTCTGTTTTTCAATTGTTATTTGAGCTCATCAAGTTTATTTATGAAACAAATTCTTGTTGTCCGAGTTGTCTGCTGGTAGCTAAGATTGTGTAGTGTACTTATTTCCTGATGTTCAAGTAATCATCTTGATAAGTTGGTGAAGTGTAGCAATCATCCAAATTTCGTCTTACAACTAATAATGTGCAAATTACCAAGGTAAGCTAGCCAATGACAGAATGCTCAATTGTGTGGCCTGTAAATGGGGTTTTCATCGATGGAAGTTCCAAGTCGGTTTATGTGAATTATTTCCTGATTTTGTTTGTCCTTTTGTGGCCAAGTAATTACCAGTACCAGCCTAGAGTCATTACATTTGGCAGAAAAGTAATGGTGCTTAGGCTGTTATGCTGGCTTTTAACTAATAGACATGCTTTTTTGAATTTCGGCTTTACTTGCTGGTTTTCAAGTTCTCTTTCTATGCTTTTAACGCAGGCAAAGTTTCAAGAACCGGCTCTTACCCTTGAGTCATGATTTATCAACATGACCATGTAAACTATGACATGGATTCTACCAAGGAGTTTCAAGTGGGGTCGTTTTGGTGTCGGTTCTATAAGACTGCCAATTGCTTATCTATGTTGCCCATTCTTCTGAATGCAGGTTTCTGCTCCAAAAGCAGCGTTAAAGTTGGATACCATGGCTCCCCTGAGGCTGCAGTGGGTACTGAGGGTTTGATTTCGGTGAAATTCTATGGTTCAACTTCGAATGAGATAAACGGATCTGTTTCTCATTCTCCGAGGTGCGCGACCTTCATATTTCCAATTTTTAAATGGCTATTCAGCTCTGTATCATAATTTTCCTTCCTCTTGTTGGAAGAAGTTGTCGCGAGGCTGAAGAGACTCTTGCATTTGCAAGGATTTGACTCCAACAACGAAGATGATAATTTGAGCCTATTTGAGTGTGTAGTCTGGGCATCAAAATATTACTCCTAGGATGTAACTGGGAATCTGTTATCTTTTCAGCTCTTCTCAGCAGGCTGCTGGATCTATTCCGTTTGTTGATCAGGACATCAGTGATGGATTCGTTATCAAATCATCATCTTGACTGCTTCCAGGTTTCCTCCTTATATATTCGATGCCACGATGACGATCGCTGTCTTGTACTTTTGTTCATGTTAGTACATATGAGCTTGATTTGCTGGGTAGATTTCTTTCTACAAGCTGCTGATTTTGTTGAATTACTTTGTACATATGCGGGAGAGATCTGTGTTTGAGTGATGTTATTCCTGGATGTGACCGTGCTGGGTTTTTGAATAATCATGTTCGTTGGACATTATTCTTGTTCCAATTGGCAGCGAATTTTGTTCCTTCTTGAAACATGGCGTTTGGCCTAGTTACATTAATCAATCAATGAAAACTATATATAATTTCAAGAAGGGTGTTTTTTTTGTTGGTATTTGGGTCTTATGGGTTCTAATAATAATATTACAAGTCAAAAGATGAAAGTTTTTTTTTTTCATGGCCTATTGAAATTTATTTTAATATATATTTTATCATTTATTTCATCTTTTTAACTTTTCTTTCATCTTCTAATCTAAATACCGTGAGAAAGGTCTAGTTCATATAACATCAAGAAAGGTCTTATGGAGTGTTTTATATTACTATGAGAATCAATATTCTAATTTAAGTACTCTGTTTCGAATTATATATAACAGTTTGATCTGTTATGAAATTTTATATGAAAGTTGAATTTGGTTAATATATTATATTTTTAGAATTAGTGGGATGCGATGGGATAGTATGTTTAATTTAATATAAAATTGATTTCAAATATGGAAATAAAGTAAGTGTTGTATTATCTTCGTCTCATAATTATTGTAATGTTTTTTTTTCTTGCACTATTCAACACGTAATTTGAGGGTAAACGACATGATTAATGATCTATTGTTATAGTTACATGATGTTTGTTGTCATTAATGTTTCAAGATATTTTCTTACAAAATAACATTTGATCGTCCCGTAACATCGGTTAAAGTTTCTATCGTTATGTGTGTAAAATTTGACATGTTTGCAACGACGATTAAACATATTTTTTGTAAATTTATCTTGAAACATTAATTATTGGGTAAGTTACGTATTTTAATTTAATACATGTTGCGGAATAATCAAATGTGATTTAATAAGTTACGTATATATATTATTATATATATATATATTCATATATATATAATAATATAAAATACATATATATTGTATTTTTCATGGGACAGAGGGAGTATAACTTTTATTTATCTGGGTAGTATTTCAATCCCTAAGGTTCCCATGATTCTTCACCTAACAAGCAGCCTGGCAGTTAAAAGGTGGCTCTACAAGATCCAGTTTGATTATATGTTCCTAACACATGAATTAGGAAGATATAATCAAACTGGATCTTGTAGAGCAACTTTTTAATTGGTAGACTGCTTGTTAGGTGAAGAATCATGGAAAATTTATAGGAATATATAGTTCTTGATAGAATAGATATTCCCTCATACCTCAAGATAGTATGGATTTCCAAAACAAGAGGAAATCTGACACTATCTTTCGATTCCATGGAAGTAAACTTTGATGTAACTTGCTATTGTAAGCCGCAATTTTTTTGCAATGACAACATGTCATGCCTAATAGTTTGTTATGATCCCACTCCATATATAGAAGTGGTTTTTTGAAAGAAAAAAAAAATGTATCCGGGTTGAGGTCTGGTTCATATAACATCCGTGAAAGGTTTATACGAAAGGAAGATGTAAGTGCGATGCAGCTCTGCTACATTTGAGAAAGGAAAGATGGAACAACCTTAAGGCATCCTATTCACAATTCCCTTTGGGGTGGGTTGGAAGAAAAAGCAAGACGAAGCTCAGCGTCGTAATGTCGCTACCAGTTTTTTCAGCAAGTCATAACAGTTTACCAACAATTTTTCTTTTTTTTGAAACTTAAAAAAAAAAAAACTAATCTTGAGATTAGTTCATAACAGCTATAAATTTTTAGTATAATCAAATTGGATCTTGATTAGCAAATATATTTTTCTTTGATCATTGTTCGTCAAGATAGGTCAGCTCAGTAGAATGCTACACTTCCCCAATCATTCGCGACTAAGTTTTCCTTTGATCATTGTTTATCGAGAAAGGTCAGCTCAGTAGAATGTTACACTTTCTCCAATCATGATGTTAGGGATTCGTCATCTCTTAAGCATAAGGGTGTTATTTTTTTAGTATAATATGTATTTTTGTTATATAAGCTCCTCAAATTTCGGTAATTTTAAATAAGTTTCTCATCTTCGTAATTTCAAATTACTCTCTCAAATCATTATTTATGGGGCAAAAATGATTCATAGAATTCAAATCTTCATTAATTCTTACAATATATTTATGTGATATTTCAAGAATATCTTCGATTTTATTTAATTCATTCATACATTTTGATAAAATAAACAATGATAAGAAAATAATAATAAACAAAAATATTTTGTTTAAAAATGAGGATTATTTTGTCAGAAATTAAATATTCGAGGGACTCTATTGAAATTGTAATATTTTTTGGATAAAATTATTTTGTGCAATACATGATAATTTGAAATTATAAAGATTTGAATAACTAATTTGAATTAATAAACCCATAATTGATAGGGACCTAGGTTAAAATTTTCACTTTCTATATCTGACAGAATCATCTGGATTGTTATTTTTTTTTTTTTTTTAAAACCCATCCTTTTGGTGAAGTTTCCGGCATATCGAGCATGTCACTCTCTATGACCAAAAAGTAATTAGTCATCACTTAATTACTCGTCGGGTACGCATCCAGAAGTTCCTTTATAATGACGGTGATTTTTGTTTAGGTAGGACTTTGTTATGAGTTTAGGGAGGTATTAGATAAGTATGCTGTCAACACTGTTTAAAAAGGGGAGACAAAGGCTTAGCGTGAACCATCTTTTTCTCATATTCGAAGTAGAATTGATGGTTGTCTCTAGATTTAGACAATAGTTTTCTGATCAGTCGCTATATCGTCAATTATTATCGATATTTTTAGTAATTATCAGAGGGTAGTTTGGTAGTACGTACTATTGTTATCGAAACATGCCCAACACGAAACAAAAGCGAAATCTCGAACAATAACCCCATATGGTACGTTCTGTATGACTCGATCTTTGACGGTTGCAACCTGTCTTTGTTCGGCGGTTGTCACAACTTGTTTGTATCCATGTCCATGTTGATGCCGATGAAGCATATGGTGGTGTTTATGACTATAAGCGGATAAGTGGAGGGGGTCAAATTCTTTTTATCTTGAATTTATTTCTACAAGTCATAGATAAAAGAAACTTTAGGATTGTACTTCATAGTTACAAGCTAGCATAAGAAAATGCGTATTGAGGATAGTGATGGATGATAGTGGCCGTTGTGGTGGCGACCATACTCGTTTTATCGTGTGTATAGTTATGCGTACAACGGGGTTATTTAAACCATCAACATTGTTATGAAGACAGTTGAACACGCCATGTTCACCGTCTATAGGATTTTCTTTTCTCGCTTCTCACACAATCCAACTAAATTCAATAAAAGTAGATGATGGTTCCGTTTATAGTTCTTCGATGAAATATCGGTAACAAAACACGAAAAATTTTTAGTTTGCGTATTTATTTTCTTTGAGCATGGTATACAAGACCTTGTGTTTTAATAATCAATATCTTTGGTGCTTGTGTTTTTGTTTTCGTTATTGAATTTTTATATTGTGATCTTGATTATCTCTTTCTTTATTTTCAGTAGCGATATCAAATTGTCCCTAAGTTAAATCGGATTTTGCCTGGCGAGATTTACATAAAACCATCAAGTCATTTGCAAAATTGATTTGGATAATCGTTTCAGATATACACAGGATGAAATCGAAAAGAGATATGAGAAGCCATAATACTGACCCTTCGAGCTAGATACTCAGTACAGAGATAAAAAAAATATATGGAGATAATGGATCACGCTGTCCCAATCCCCTCTTGTCCTTGAAAAAACCATGAAAATCACCATTCATTGAGATACAAAACCAAGGGAAAGTGATACATGTCAGCAGCAACCTGGAGAATTTATCAAGGCAGGCAAGACCAGGGAGCAACTGGGATATAAATTGCCAAGATATAGAATCATAGGCTTTTTTCAACTCAATTTTCAGAATGCACATAGGAGAGATACCTTTTCTCTCATAGCCAGCAAGCAGCTTCTGAATCAAGAGAATGTTATCTGACATATACCGACCAGATACGAAAGCATTCTGAGATTATACTTGGCATTATCTCCTGAAGTTTGTTGGCTAAGACCTTTGAGATGATCATATACAAGACACTACAATATGAAATACGTAGAAATTCAGTCAGCTTGCAAGCATGAGGATGTTTAGCTATTAAACTAATAGCAGTGCAATTCAATTACTTCAAAAGCTGGCCATTTTTTAAAAAACTGAAGAACAGCAGCAGTGACATCTTTGCCAAGAATATTCCAAGCTTTCTTGAAGAAAAAAGATGTGTACCCATCAGAACCAGGTGCTTTATCATCTTCAATACCGAGGAGAGCAAGCTTAACTTCCCTTTCAGTAAATTCAGAAGGAAAGCTTGTTGTTCAGTTGACAAAATAGGTCCAGAACACAGGACATTGTCCTCAATGGGCAAACAGTCAAGTTTATTACCCAGCAACCCCATGGAAATAAGAAATAAAAGCATTCTGGATATCTATCTCTGAAGATTAAATATTCCCATCATCCTACATCAAACTAGGAATACTACTTCTTCTTCAAAATTACGATTCTCAATCCCTGATCACGATTCTTAATCAAATGTCGACGAACGTTCTTCGTCACCCCCTTTGACAACATCTGCAAAATTACGTTCTCTGTCAACCATATCCGTCCAGGAAGGTTTATCCATATTCACAGGACACAGGACCCTGAGAACGAGAAGCTATACTCTCAGTCAACGGCCCCTCTTTCGAAACCCTACCCACATCCACAACTATCGCAGGAGGAGTAGCAGCCTGATTCTCCGGTACCCTAGCGGATACATCCTCGACCATCTTCGATTTTTCCTGTTTCCACTGTTTCAATTTACCTGTAGTTTGGATTAAAACACACCTATTAAAAAAGTTTAATGGTATATCTTAATGATATAAAGAAATTTTATTCTTGTCCTTACTAATAAAAGCTGTTTAAGGATTGTATTGAATGAGTCAAAGTATGAAAAACATTAAATATATTGATAAAATTTTAAAAAAACTTCATTTTTTGTCTAAATTATCTGAAACGATAGATATTTTGAAACTCTATTTAATTCGATAAAGAACGGATAAATTAGAACGGAGAGAGTACCTTCGTCCCACTTATTTTGCAATGACTCACGCCTCAAGATATAATTTAATACGATCAAACATAGTTTTTTATAAAATTATTATGAGACACTAATAAAAGATTAAGTTATAAACTCTAATTCTAAGTCAATTTAAGAATTTCATAATATTATTAAGAATAAAAATAGAATATTTTAAAATACGTGTTTTCATAAAAATTATGGGACGTAGGGATTACTACCACAAATTGAAGGTTTTTATTGATAAATAGACAGTTGAAGTTATTAATGGTATATACTGGCCAAACTATCTAGGAGTCCAACCCGTTAATTAATTAGAATTAGACAGCATGATCAATTAATAATACATTCAAAAGAAGAAGAAAAACTCCGACATTCATGTCACTAATTGTTAAGCAATACGTGTCATGCTTTGGCAAATGTCGTTTACTAGCAGTGGACACTTCTTTGACCAGAGTTGTATATGTCGATAGATACCACATTGAACTGTGGGGAATATCCATGAATGGTCTCCCAACATATGAGGACGACAACTCCATATATGAAGCAACCAAAGTCCAATTCCAACACAAGGAGGACATGAATTTTGGTACTTCTGTCACATGAATATCGTGCTTAATTATTTGAAAATAATGTGGCCGTTGTAACAGTAGCCCAATATTGTGCTCAGTTATTTAAAAATAGTGTGGCCGCTGTGACAGTTTATAGCCCACAACATTTTTCATCACCAAATCTTTTTTTTTTCTTTTTTCCTTGATACAGATTTTAAATTATAGGAATATAAATCCTTTTTGAAAAAAAAAACTTTTATAAAAGTATGTGATGGAGACTTATAGAAAGCAAATTCTGTACAAAAAATTGATCTTTAAATTAACCCTAACCACGAAATTCCAACTGATCCTTTCGTTGTCACTCACATGTGATGAACTTAAAATTTAGTTGGCAGTAACATCGATCACCTCTTATTAGGCTGAACTTTTTATAACGCAAATAGGGAGAGTGTGCAATTTGGCTGCGAGTCAAAGCGACGCGTTTTAGTCATGGAAAAAGAAAAGACAAAGCCAGCCAAGGTGATGAAAAAGTGGGCCGCTTGAGACAACCAAAAGCCAACTGTAATTGACCACATGAGTGGGATGTTGGGTGTGTAGAGAGAGAGATTTACCTTTCGATTTCGACATTCGACTCGGCCATTTCTTGATCGCCCACATGGGTTTAAATTTTTGGGTCCATATATGATCTTAGATTAGGGATAACCCAAAATTTCAAAGTGTATGATCTTGACCTTTATGCATATTCCTAGCAAAAGGACTGGTTTGGCCAAGCTTAAAAGAAAATTATATGCAAATGTAATGTTCAATCTGTTCTAATATGACGATAATAAATGTCTGAAATGTGTGAGAAGTCGCTAATGTTTGCATTATATAGACAACATGTATATGAAACGGAGTACCTCAATTTTACCATGCTAGTAAAGATAAATGCAGTATATACCAGTATAGTTATTGGATCTTCCAAATGTGCTTCAATTGTCTATTTCACGACTTCCCAATTTTTTCTATGTTGAAATTCAAGAGAATCCAACGAGAAAAAACAGAGCCGATTTGACACAATTGCTATTTGTCTAAGATAGAGGAGAAAATTTTGGTTTTCAATTGTTTTACCGGATTTGACTAAGCATGTAGGTACGACACTCTTGATCTAAGATACCAAAAGATTCCTAGTTGATATGCAAACAAATTTGTTTGAGGTACTACAAACATAGTCTAGCCATTTATCAGCAATTTGATCATCGCAAAATATAACTTTGGGATTTTAGGAGCTTATTTAAAATTAGTGATCTTAGTTGATTTTTTATTATAACAGGAAAGATTTCATAAATTATTTTGTTTCACGGAATCAAAAATAGAGAGAATATCGTACAATTTTTTCCCTTAAAATGAAAAATCAATTATCTTAATTGATTTTAAATCAATTTCTTTATTCAGTGAAACTTATATCATTTTGGAGTAAACTTCTGCTTGAGGTATGTTATTGCACGCATATCATACACTAGTTTTTTGCTATTGATGATGATAGCAAACTATTGTTGTCAAAATTGACCACCATAGAGAGTGTTATTTGACGCAAATTACACAAAAATATTTAATAGTAATAAAATCACAGCAATAATGTTACTCCAACAAACAGCCCACCACTTTATAAGCTTCACAAATTAATGTTCGGTGAAACACTTGATTACTTCTAAATAAATGACACGGAGTGTAGTTGACTGAGCCATGTTGTGAGGAATAAGATCACTGATGACTCACAGGGTCAAATGATATAAAAATCACAAGAAAACATCAATGTTCATCTACTTGTAAGGGAGACCATGGACCAAAAAAGATAAAAAGTCTCATATTCTTTTCTTTTTTTTATTTTCTTTTAATTGGTCTCATACCAATTAATTTCATCTAAAGTTAATAGCCACACAACCCATGCCGAGCTCGGTTAGTCCCAGTTTTTCTCACTCAAAGTTGTCCTTAACCTAATAAAGGCAACTCCTCCTATAAATATGACCTCTCTTCCTCCCATACTGGCCAAATCAAACAACTACAACAACAAAAGAAACTACCAAAGAAAACTTATAGAAAGCAAAAATGGGTTCTTATGACACTCTTTATGAGGCCTTCAAGATCTTCGTCTCAAACATAATCTACCATAAGCAATCTTTGAGTACCCCGAGCTATCTTCAGAGACGGTCAAGTTTTTCACAAAGAAAATTTCAGAGACAATCCTCGTTCGTTAGTAGGTCTGAGGATCAGTTCTCGGACCATACTGTGATATTCACTGTCGAGGAGGCGTTGCTGAAGAGCGCCTCCTTGTTCCCCTTCTTCATGCTCGTGGCCTTTGAGGCTGGGAGCGCGCTTAGGGCGATGATCATGTTGGCTATGTACCCTTTGGTTTGCTTGATGAGGAAGGAATGGGGGTTAAAGCTTATGATCATGGTCGCGTTTTCCGGGATCAATAAGGAGAGTTTTTATAAGGTTGGGAGATCTGTGATGCCTAAGTTCTTCCTAGAGGATACCGGATTGGAAGGATTCGAGGTGCTTAAGAAGTTTAAGAGGAAGGTGGCATATAGTCATATGCCAAGGGTGATGGTGGAGAGTTTCTTGAGGGAGTATGTTAAGGTAGATCATGTCGTTGGGTGCGAGATCAAGGAGTTTCGTGGGTACTTCATTGGTCTCGTGGAAGATAATAATAGCATGGTTGATCTTAAGAAGATCATGGGCGAAGAGGATATGAGTTCTAAGGTCATTGGAATGTGTGGCTCAAGGCGTTCACTTCAAAATCTAATGTTCTCTGCCTGCAAGGTTAGAATTCAAATATACCCAAACTCCACTTATATATATTGATTCAAGCAACCATGAATTTATGATCAGCTCTTCAAAGTTAACTCTCTCGCTCGATCCTGTGTTGAGCTTTAGTCGCATTACCTAATTATGATGTTTTTGTCTTTGAAACAGGAAATACATGTGATTAGAAGGGCAGAAAGGAAAACATGGACTACTCTACCAAAGGAAAAGTACCTTAAACCATTGATCTTCCATGACAGCAGATTGGTCTCGAAACCAACCCCGTCATCAAGCATAGCAGTCCTAATGTGGCTCCCGTTCGCCATCCTCCTCTTCATCCTGAGAACCCTTTGCTTCGTGTTCTTGCCGCCCAATCTGGCCAGGCCGATATTCTGCTTCTCCGGTTGTAGGGTTTTGTTCTCAGAAGCTAAGACCACGAAACCATCAGAAAGTGTAACAACTGACACGAAACAAAAGGGTCTTCTGTACGTGTGCAACCACAGGACCCTCTCGGACCCCGTCTACCTCAAGATGGCCCTCGACAAGAACGTAACCGCACTCACATACAGCTTAAGCAAGATGTCCGAGCTCATATCCCCCATCAGGACAGTCCGACTGACCAGGAACCGCGAACACGACGCAGCCACGATGGAAAAGCTTCTAAGCGAAGGCAACGTCGCAGTTTGCGCGGAAGGCACCACCTGCAGAGAACCGTATCTCCTAAGGTTCAGTCCCTTGTTCGCGGAGATGAGCGACGTCATAGTTCCCGTCGCGTTGGACACAAGTTTCACAATGTTCTATGGTAACACTGCCGGCGGATACAAGTTCTTGGACCCAGTTTTCTTCCTCATGGACCCACACCCAAGCTACACCATCCAGCTCCTTCAAAAAGTCAAAGGACTAGCCACGTGTCACGATCATGATGGTGCTGATGTGGCAGCATCCAAGTTTGATTTGGCCAATCGGGTCCAGGCTGAGATTGGACACGCGTTGGGATTCGACTGCACTATGCTGACTAGGAAAGATAAATATTTGATCCTTGCTGGCAATGATGGGTCAGTGCGTACCAAATAAAAACCAATTTTTCATAAAAACAAAAATATAAAAAAATAAGAAAAAAAAGGTTATTCAATGTGGCGGGAAATTGTATTTTTCTTTGTAAAGTAACAAAGCTTAGGACAATCAATTTTCCTTTTTTAGATTGTAAAGGTATTGTTAAAGTAAGTTATAAAACGTCAAACCGTCCTATGTTTTTTCAAGTGGATAGTAACGCATGCTAATTGATCATCATTACTTCAAACATACTCAAGCTGTATGACCTAAAGTTCATCTTGTTCTTACAAATTCATTCGTTTTAATTGATGACTTTTTCTAACGAACATGTTCACAATGATCACGATTTCGAAGGGTCATCACCACGTGTATATATGGTCATTGGTGCAGTCGATTGATCCCCTCCCTACCTATATCATTTAGTGAATTTGTGGTCGGATCTAAAATTCTAAACAAGGTAGGTGTCTCTTCGACGTAAATTGTTATATTTCATTCGTCCTAAAATAATTATAATATTTTTATTTTTTATAATATTTAACACGTATTTTGAGGATATTCGTTTTACGTTTTAATTACGCTAGAAAATTATTCCACCTCAGGTTGTAGTATATAGCTTAGATTATCATTAATGTTTTATGATAATTTTTTAAAAAATGACATTGATCATCTCATAATACAAGTCAAATTTCACCTCGATAAATACGCACAATCAACATGTTATTTTTTTTATTTTTTTTTGTCGGAGGCAATAACTTTTATGATAGTGAAAAGGCGTCTCTAGGTTTTGGTTCATATGAAGTAGATTACCTAGTCATGGAGAAACTAGTATACCATGTACCATGAATACTAACGAGATTTTGGGAAATATCAATTGCCGACTTCGAAGAAATTGCATTAGCCAATGACTTTAACACAGGATTAATATGGCAGTTAAAGAAAACGACAACCGTTCAAGAAAATCTTCATTGATTTCACTTTCAACTCAATATATAAATTGACTAAATTTATAGTCTAAAATTGTATCATTTGTAGCACAAGTAAAGCACGGATATAGTAAGCCAGCAACAAAATGCAAATAAAATTTAAAATAAAACTACAAATCACTCTTGATTGTTCAAAAATTATCTCAAGATTCAGCTTGCCTTGTCCAAACTCCAAAGTTCTTTATGGTACATAACTAGTCGACATAAACACGTTATACATTACAGCAAAAAGACTATGTTCAAATCGCCACCCCAATGGCCATCACAAAAAAAAGCACGTTATAATGTGTCACTTTTAGATAGTAAAGTGAAAATAACAAGTTTAGGCAAATTGGCCGTGAAATTATGGATTACTTCTACGATACATCGTATGTGAAAAGGACGATGCAATAACGAAATTTGGGTGTGGATTTAACCCAAAGAAAAAGAAACACTTCAAATTATGTATGGCTGCAGCTGCCTTATAAAATAGACTTGATGAACCCCGAAAAAGCATTCGAATGTGAAAATTATGTTACATGTAAACAGTTGTGAGGCGAAGATAGCAGCAACAAAGACTGCTCCAACACATTACTATATATTCAGATAATCGAACACAAAAATGATCTTCGAAAACTCAACAAAAATTAAGTAATCAAAATTTAAAATCGAGTCGATTGTAAGAGGAAACAGACCGGTGTTGCGGTGCACTTGCTTCCTCCTTCCTTAAGGTACAATATAATAAATAACTTCGTCTTTTACAAGACGTCGTCGAAGATAAGGTTTTGCTGAAATATTACCAGAATGACATACGTTACATTTCTCTTTCATTGAACTCCATTGACGTCAACCACGAAGCCTTTTCGGAAAAATATGCTTGTACTACGGAATATGGATCAAGCAAGACCCTATGAGCATTGATTTCGAAAGACCCTTGGAATTAAAAGCTTCTTTGAATTTTCATTCACAAATTTATTTTTTGTTGACTTATTTTACTTTACTTCTATAGACTTGAGGATCTACGTGCAATAGGAATTAACTGCTTTAGAACCTCGCAGGACCATGTTCGGGATTAAACTCGAATTGATCTTTGAATAAAGAGAACAAAACAGAACAGAACATATTATAATTTTACAATAACATACTACACAGGAGTGCCTTGTTATGCTACTAAATGTTTTATACATGTTTATATGATTCAGTTTTTTTTTACACCCGGTTTGAATTTTTTATAGGATTGTTTCTTCAGCATGATATCAAGATTTAGAGACCTACATTAATTCTATAGTAGGAATTTCAACTTACACATTATCTATTATCGCAAATAATTATAAATGACTAATTCTATAATCTATTACAGAAAGACCGTAGAAAGACCGTCGAAACTGACAATGATTTTCGTTAACAGAATGCGTCAAATCCTTCCCCATTTAGAGCCAAAGTTGGCGAATTCTGACGTTTACATATTAAACTAACTTCGGTTTCTCCGTAGCTTCCGACGAGGGGCTGAATTCAAGCCGTACCTATTGAAGACTATTTCCGGCCGGCCAACCCATAGAGAGATCCACAAACTTGACCTCAAAATTTAGTGCATAGATTCGGGATGCCTAGCTATGCAAATTGTTGGCACTCATTTATGTATGAGCAATTTGCTGAAATAAGTAAGCCGCGCAATCGATACTACTTTAGAGCTCAACTTTTTGAATCTAAGGTTAATGATCTAATATCATAGGTATCCTAAATAGTCCAGTTGCATGGTTGAGATTTGTGCGTTAATTGGTGGTAATTACATTTGTGGTTCTTATCGCGTCGAAAAAAAAAAAAAAAAAAAAACGACCTTACTCAAATTTTCAATACCAAATGTTGCTAAGCTCAACTTTCTTGTGTTGAAGATATATGATTACTTGTGTTGCATTGTAAGAAGTTGCATGATTCAGGGATTCTCTGATAAACGGAATATGATTCTCGTGTACTATGACCTGTCACATACATACATACATATATATGATTATTTTAATCCCTTATAGTAGATGTAAAAACCCTTAATTCATACAGTTTCTCATAGGGAGCGCCATCTCATATGAATGGAATTTGGACTCGATGAACGAACAGTGGATTAGTCTCGGAAATGGAAGTAGTAGATTACAAGTGGTAGAGTCTCTAGTCACATATCCGTCTTGTGGAAGAATAAAGTCTATCCAAAACATTGAGCTTGTTTTTCGATACATCATTATACAAGTAGCTAGTGAAATTTGATAAAATGCAATTGATATCGTTACATCCAGTTATATATTTTGTTACTTTGTTTAGTGAAGTGATACCTAGAGATATTCAAAACGAGTGGTAACTAGTGTTAACTGAAACAAACGGTGGTTATTAATCAGATGTTTATAGAGGGAGTTATATTTCCATATATGGTCAATCATGACCTAAGGGTAGGCAAGGTTTCAAACAGTGTTATTTCTAGCTATATATAGTCATATATGTTCCTCATGAGTATTTTAAACTATAGACATTAGTCAAGAGTTCAAAGCCAGCAAATGGATGCATATACCTCTCTTGCAAGCTACATTTCCTACATTATATCTTGCATTATCATCCCGAAACGAAACAAACTAAATCGACAAGGCAATCTTCTAAGAAAGCAGAGCAAGCTGATCCACGACAGGTATCAAAGACACGCTTCCCTTGTTAACTGTCCACAGGATCACCTTTCGGACAAGACCATAATCTTCAACGTCGAGGAGGCGTTGTTGAAGAGCTCTTCCTTGTTTCCTTACTTCATGCTCGTGGCATTCGAAGCCGGTAACCCTTTAAGGGCACTTATCCTATTGGCTTTGTACCCTCTGATATGTATTGTTGGGAAAAATATGGGGTTGAAGATTATGGTCATGGTTTGCTTCTTTGGGTTAAAAAAGGAAAGTTGTTATAGAATGGGAAGAGCTGTTATGCCAAAGGCTTTGTTGGATGATGTTGGAGTTGAAGGGTTTGATGTGGTGAATAAATGCAAGAGGAAAATTGGTGTTAGTAATATGCCAAAGGTGATGTTGGAAAGTTTTCTGAGAGATTATTTGGAGATTGATCTTGTTCTGGGGAGGGAAATCAAGGATTTTCATGGATATTGCATTGGTTTGCTTGAAGAAAATGAAGATGTGATTAATCTTGAGAAGATTTTGCGAGAAGAGGAGATGGCTAGTTCAAATGTTATTGGAGCTTGTGGCCCTGGAGATTCTCTTATTCATCCTTGGTTCTCAAATTGCAAGGTAAGAACATTAGCATTCGAGGAATATTAGTTAACGTAGTTATATGTTACAAAGTTTTGAGTACAAACATGTTGATGTTCTTTTTTTGACCATTGAACATGTTGATGTTCTTTCTAACTCTGTTTACCAATAAAGTTGCTAATTAAAATAAATGGGAAATACATGATTGATTTTAAATCAGGTTATTTGACTGAATTTATAATGTAAGTTTTAATTTTTATACGCTATGTTGAAAAGTTTATCCTTTAAGTTGATAAATATATATTGTCATATTTTAGTGTATTTTATAACTAAAATCTGATAATATATATTCAATAACTTATAATATAAAATCAGTCAATATGCAGCCACAAAATCAACCACATCGCATCCAAAATAAATTTGCTTTTCTACAATCAAACCAGGAAAGTGTTTATGCTCTGGCTTATTCAATCGATAGAATTTCAAACGGCTTGCAAACTAAAAAAAGATATTGAGGACAAAAGATAGTTTCGGAAATAATAAATTTCCATACGGATGGCTTGGCTAGCATAACAGTTTAGTATTGCGGCAACAATTGCCTATCGACCATTCACAAGATAGAGTTGCAACGACTGCTAATAATTTTCTGATTCAGTAAAGTTAATTAGATGTTACTTTACTATGCTCCCAGGAGTTCCATGTTCTCCCCTGCAGTGAATCCAATAGTATGTTTCCCTCGTAACTTTTATTAACCACTGGTTCTCTTATTTGAAAATTTGTTGACAGGAGACGTACATAACAAGTGTTGGAGAAAGAAAACAATGGCAAACTCTACCAAGAGACAAGTACCCAAAACCACTTATCTTCCATGATGGAAGATTAGTCACAAAACCAACCCCTCAAATGGCAATTGCCCTTTTCATGTGGCTACCATTTTCACTCTTTCTTGTGATCATGAGACTGATTCCTTGTATAGCCTTGCCGTTCAAGACAGTTAGGCCCATCCTAGCCTTTCTCGGGATGCGTCTTGTCGTCTCCGAGTCAAAACCCACCAATCCGTCATCCCCACGTAGAGAGAAACCACACGAACGTCGTCGTGGCATCCTCTACGTATGCAACCATAGGACGTTATGCGAACCTTTTTACCTGAAGCTCGGGTTAGAGAAGGATGTTGTGGCATTGAGCTACGGCTTGAGCAAGATTATAAATTTCCTTTCCCTCTCGGTCACACTAACAAGGAAAAGAGAAGAGGATGCGATGATTATACGCAAGTTCTTGGATCAAGGACATAACCTATCTATTTGCCCCGAGGGCACGACGTGTAGGGAACCGTACCTGTTGAGGTTCAGCCCCTTGTTCACCGAGGTTAGCGACTACCTAGTGCCCGTTGCGATCAACTCGTGCTTCACAATGTTCTACGGAAACACGGCCGCAGGGTTGAAGTTTTTCGACCCGGTATTCTTCCTAATGGATCCGCACCCAAGTTATACCGTTAGCTTGCTAGAGAAGGTAAGGGGATTGTCTGCTCGTCAAGATGATAATGGGTTGTCGAAGTTCGACTTGGCCAACCAGGTGCAACGAGAGATCGCCGAGGTATTGGGATTGGAGTGCACGAGGCTTACCAGGAAAGACAAGTATTTCATCCTTGCAGGGAATGATGGGAATGTTAAGTGAAAAAATGACACTTGAGCTTGTGAAGGTTTATGATTCAAGTTTATGTTTGACCAAATGCATAAGTTGTTTTGGTATGTTATTATCATTGTTTCCAGTACATTGAGCTTGAAGAATAACAATTACAATCTTCTGAAGCTGGCGAGGAAGGAACAGTGCCTTGCACTCGGGACAAGGTTGAGGTCCAAGTACAAGATCAAGTATCAGTTCTACAGGGTTTTTCCTAATGGGGATGTGCAGTATTTGCATCTCAAGGATGGTGTTTATCCTGAGAAGGTGAATGCTGGTAGGGATGGTGTTGGACAGAACTTTAGGTCCATTGGCAAGAATGTTAGCCCCATCGAGGTCAAGTTTACGGGCAAACAGGTTTACGATATCTGAACGCCACAGAGTTTCTGTTTTCTGTATGTTATGTGTTTACAGATGTTATGATGTTGTATTGGATTCGGAAAAACTAAGTTTTATGTGCTTGTGATTCATATGCGTTGTGTTTGTGGTATTGTAAGTTGATCCTATGGTTTGTGTATTCGAGTTGGTTCATCCTGATCGTTATGGATCTTTAATGTGTTAGGATGCACCTGATAGTGTATAAGTTCACACAACTCGTGCAACACTAGCGATTTGCCTATTGTGTACTGCTAAGCGTGGATCCATGTCTCAAGTTTATTGAGGTTGGGACTGCTTGTTTAGATTCCGATTACCATCGGATAACACAAGCATCCATTACATCGTTGGATGGACTCGAGCATAGTTACAAGAGTCTTGTGCATCGTTGGATCCACAAGACTCTGTTCCATGTAAACTTGTTCGAAAATCCATGGAAAGTCCGCCAAGGGTGAAGTCCTGATGACAGAAATGCATCATTCCAATGCCGGGATCATGTAGGATAACAATGAAGAGCTGAAGTCCCGGAATTCAGATAAACCGAAAGCCTATTCGTTTGATCATTATTCCGATAGGTTAAAAATAGCTATCTTCTATCTTTGGGCACAAAAGTGAACCAAGAAAAAAGAGGGAGATAACAGGCTGATGCATGATCTGTTGGAAATGAGAAAAACCAGAGAAGCAATGGCTATAATTATCCTGTGATGAAAAATAACAAAGCATATGCCATTGGAATAAAGCAAGAACCTATAAAAATCCTTACCATTGAGGCCTTGAAAAATCAGACTTGCTCATAAGGATTTGAATAAAGCACAGAGAGGAGAAGGGGTTCTTTCACCGTCTCTGTTCAATAAAAGTCTGATAATTTTACCTATATGACAGAATTTTAGTGGGAAGAAAAAACAGAAAAAAAATGGTAGAGAAGGCGGTTATATCAGCGATCTCCATCATCCTAGTCGTCGGTGTTGTGATCGGAGTTGTTGCTGTTGTTCATCACAATGACAGTAAGTCCAAATTTAGTAGAGATGAGAACTTATCGGCCTCGATGAAGACGATAAATGCTCTATGTGAACCGGCTATGTTCAAGGACCAGTGCATCAAGAGCCTTGGGTCTGTGGCACAGAACGAGAGCACCACACCACAGGATTACGTCAAGGCTGGCTTGAAGATGTCCCTTGATGAGGTGATCAAGGCGATGAACCTTACCGACACCTTGGTCCCCAAGGCTAACAACAGCAAGGAGCCTGAGAGGGTCAAGATGGCCATCGAGGAATGCAAGGATCTTCTTGACCTCGCCATCGATAGGTTGAACCATGCTCTCAATCAGGTGAGTGATCCCAGCACCTACGAGGAGGAAGGCAAGACATGGGACTTGAGGTTGTGGTTGAGCGACGTTATCACCTACCAAACGAACTGCGTGGATGGCTTCGAGGAAGCCCAGGAACCAGAGCTCCAAAACATCATGCAACAGGGAACCGTCAATGCCACCGAGCTTACAATGAGCATGCTTGACATCGTAACCTACTTCACAAAGTCACTCAGCAAGCTCGGCTACAATGTCAATGCCACCAGCCTTGCAGAGGAACTCAAGTCCAGTGCCGCCGATGCTGTAGGAAACAGCACAAGTGGACGCCGCCTCATGGGCATGCCAATGGCTGACGACGGCTTCCCAGCTTGGGTATCAGCAGCAGACCGACACCTCTTGTCTGTCACGGGCAGGGGCCACCATGGCAAGGGTCGGGGCCACCATTTCGCAGCCGGAGTCAGACCCAATGCGGTTGTGGCTCTCGATGGCAGCGGCCAGTTCAGAAGGATCAACGATGCCTTGAAGGCATACAACCCTGAGGTTCACAAGGGAAGATATGTCATCTATGTGAAGGCTGGCCTCTACAAGGAGGAGGTTCTGGTCGCCAAGAACATGGTCAATGTGTTCATGTTTGGTGACGGGCCAACCAGGACCGTCGTCACAGGTAACAAGAGCTTCAAGAACGGCTACCAAACCTCCAAGACCGCCAGCTTCGCAGTCGAGGGCAACGGGTTCCTCTGCAAGAACATGGGGTTCCAGAACACCGCTGGTCCCAACGGTCACCAAGCTGTGGCATTGAGGGTGAACGCGCAACAAGCCGTGTTCCAAAACTGCAGGTTCGATGGCTACCAGGACACCTTATACACCCAGGCAGGGTCCCACTTCTTCCGTGACTGCACCATCTCTGGCACCGTCGACTTCATCTTTGGCAACGGCGCCACCCTCATCCAGAACTGCTTGATCATCGTCAGGATGCCTGAGCCAAACCAATTCAACGCCGTGACAGCACAAGGAAGGTTGGGAAAGAGCGAGCCTACTGCCATTGTCATCCAGGGTTGCAGGATCCTTCCTGACCGTGCCCTCGTCCCACAAAGGTTCAAGATCAAGACCTACTTGGGCCGACCATGGAAGCCTTATGCAAGGACCGTGTTCATGGAGTCTCTCCTAGGTGACCTTATCCAACCCCAGGGATACGAGCCATGGGGCGGAAATGCGCACACAGGAACCGCTTTCTATGGCGAGTATGCTAACAGGGGCCCTGCTGCAAGGACCAACCTTAGGGTCAGGTGGAAGAACGTGAAGGTGCTTAGCAGGGCCGAGGCTAACCAATACACAGCAATGTATTTCTTGAGGGGTATGCTTCCTTATTTGAGGAGCATCGGCGTGCCAGTTGCAGCTACCCTGGGGGCTTAAGTTCAGAAAAGGTTGATGTTGTATATTCCCTAAGGCGTATGTATTCATTAGTTCGAACAGAGGGTTACAAACAATTTTTGCTCTCTGTTCAAAACCATTGTGGATTTAATTATGAAAATTAGGAGACAAATTCCCCTTCGTCATATCACAAACCTGAAACCTCTACGAGTACATGATATGGTTCCGACAATAAACCTGTTCAATCACTTTCTAATATCTCCAGCAGGCAAAAGAAACTTCAAATAACAATTCTGGAAACCAACAGAAGTCCTTGAAGCAGAAAGTCGATTGCCAGTCCTGCTCTATGGCAGATAAGCTCTATCGATTTGGCCAGTCACTGATCTCCTCCTCACAGAACCAAATCAGCGACCGGCAAGAACGATAGCACATCTGCCATAGAGCAGGATTGGCAATCGACTTTGCATTTTAGTGGCTGATAAAAGAGGAAAATACAGTAAAATGTCAAACTTTATATTTGCAACAGAAGGCAACAGAAGAGCAGCAAAACAAAAAGCTTTATATTTGCAGAATAGACTACTCTCTTCCAACAATTTCTGCTATTCGACGAAGTACAAAAGGTCAAACTTCTCAGTAACAATCTAGAGCATTTAGATTGATCTTAAAGAAAGAAAAACTGCATAGACAGTAAAATGAAAAATCATACCTAATAAAGATACGAGTACTAGCAGCTGGAGCAATAGTAACTCGAGGTTTGATGCAATTGCATTTGCATCTTTAGCTGCTTCCACTTTCCTGGCAAGATGATACGTCGCCTTTGAAAGAAGAATCAGCACAACTACTTGCACGACAGAACTAGAAAATACTTTGCTTCTTGTCTTTGCCTCTTTGGGAAAGACTATTAACTTTGTTTCATTCCCCAACCGGAATGATGACAATCTTCGACTTCAAAAGAAAGAGTAAGTTTGCATCATAATCGTGCCAACTTTGACTAGGCATAGAAGTTGACTTCGGAAATACCACTGATATCTTCCAGCTTAAGCATTGACTGATAATCGCAATGCATCTTCCAGGGAAAAAAAATGTACCAAGCTAATGGTTACTAATATTCTTATGCTGCTTCATGGATCCATGGATGATCCGAAGTAATCAAGGATGGGTTTCACTCTCAGGTAAAGTGATTTGCCACCCTGATGGGTTCTGTTTGACCCATTTCTTCGAAGTCATCAACATGTTCAGGATCTGAAGAACCTCACCCAGAGCATGGTCTTGCAAGCACGAATTCTTCAAGATTAATGCAGCTTCATACCTATGTAAAGAGCAAACCGAAAAGAGAGGGATGAGGGTGAATTCATAAAAAATGGAATGGCAAACAGAAGAAAACCAAAAAATAAAATAAAAAAACACACTGCAAAAAAAAAAAAAGAAAAAAAGAAGGGTGACTACTAGGTTGTCCTCAGATCATGATATAATAGCCTGTGAACTACAAAGGCCGCATAAACTGGAGCTGAAAACAATAATCAGACAGACTAGTCACAAAATTTTCAGACCTCTTAGGCATTGAACCAAAAGTGACACTAACAAGCTGACAAAGAGCATGTTATAAAAAAACCTCGGACCATTTTAGAAAAAAATATATTCAAGAGACGAAACTCCATACCTGCATTTAGAAGCCATAAACGTTGATTGACCACTTGAAGAAGAAAGAAACTGCTGAATTCCATCCCACAATGCCTTCTGGTATTGGTTAGGGTTGCCACCAATCTCGTTCACACAGTTCCATAGCTTCTGATTCTTATTCACATAGAAAATAAGGTTGCCAATAGTGTGCTTCACTACAATCTGTTGCTGAACTGCACTATTCAAAGCTTTCTTGACATCCATATCCCGGTGCTTCGGATCCCCACATCGAATACAATCGGTGATGTGTGCTTCGGTAGGTTTGATTTTCTCATTCTTGAGTTTCTCCAAGGCGAGTAAGATAACCCCTATGAGGCCCTGCTCATATTCTGATAAGGGAGCAGGAGGGCGAGGAATAAATCCTCCAGTGCCTCGGATACTATTCATTGAAGTCATGTTAGATGCTTCAAAGGATGACACGGCAGGAGAACATCCATTCCAGGTAGTATTAGCATTATATGGCTGGTTCATTAGAACTCTTTGGCCATTTGGCATAGAGCTTCCATTAACAGGATATAAGCCGTTTGGCCGACTCTGCCCAATCTCTGCTCGTACTGGTCGAAAATATGAAGAATTACCAACGGGAAAATTCTTGCCCATGTTAGAGGCAGTTCCATACGGCACTGAGGGAAATGTTGAGAAGTCAGGTCTAGGAGGTCTAGCATGAAAAGCAAGGTCATCACTACTTAATGGAAATGGATTTCCTTGAACCGGATACTGTGGCATGGGAAAACTGCTAGGCAAAGAGGTGTAAGGATACTGAATGCTAGGGTTACCAAAGGCTGCACTGGAACTGAGCTTGCTAGTGTCAGGTGCGGTCGAAAGTGGCACTGATGAAATTGAAGGGCTACTAGGTCTAAGAGGCATAGGACGAAAAGCATGGCCATTTCCACTCGACGGAAATTGGTTTGTGGGAACTGAAAAATTGGACATGGGCAAACTGCCAGCCATGGATGTGGAAGGAGATTGACTTACGGAATTTCCCAATGATGTCTGGCAATTGCTGTTAGATTGATCAGAACCTGCTATATGATCAGTAGCCCCATATATATCATGCGGCATACTAAGGGCTTTTTTAATGCTACGCTGAAATGAGCGCTTTGGAACATACTTCGGTTCATAAGCTGCACTGCTAAGCTTTTCGCTGGATGTAACTGGAATCTGAGGTTCGTCGACCATATGCGTGTTCTCAGAAAGATGAGTGTGGGATGGTTCCTTCGCATTCTGATTGTCAGCATTGATGAACTGGTTTGATTCATTTTTGGCGAGAGGGGAACCTCCGATAACTAGGGTGGACCACATCCACACGGTCTTTGCTGCATGTACTAGAGGAGTTGAGGCTTTCAGAGGTTGAGCGAGAAGGATATTGTACCTTCTCATCCGAAGCTGATGAAGTGCATTAGAGAAATCTCGATCGCCGGATATCAGAAGATAATTGGCAGGGGCGGGGTTGTCAACAGCCCAGAATAGCATATCGACTAAAATCTTCTTGTCGCTTGCATCCTTCACACCTGATCAGAAGCAAAAACAGGTCACGAAGAAGTATAAGAGACTTTATGCACAAATATATCTCGCATGAAATTACATACTAATATATTTACTATTAGCAGCATCTACTACACGTCAGACATCGTATCACAGCATATATTCCATTTCTTTCCACTGAAATTATGCAACAGCAGCATTCGCAATTCGACGAATCCCATGCACTCAACGAAAATGTACAAGAAATAAATTAAAACCAACAGAACTGTGGGTCCTCCAGGACAGTTAGGTGATGAATATTCTCGATCATTCTAGAGATTCAACAAAGGACATCGATTCCTATAGGATGCAGAGGTCAAAAATATTCTGTTCCTATAGGATGCAGAGTCTCAAGAGGGTTAACAATCTCATGAGTTTCTTTGGGAACGCTAAGATGCGACAGTCAAACGAAGATTTGAGGTACAGATAGAAACAGTACGAGAATCTAAAGTAGGTGGGCTATCAACATCAGATGGGGACACACATGACAAGATGTCATATCAGAAACAGTACGTGTTTATTGGGTTCATTCCCTGAGCCTATAAAAGGAAATCGTTGAGGCTCATTGAAGTAATGCTGTTGAATGAGATTGAGAAAATAAGCATGCAAAGAAATCATAAAATTCAAAGATTACTCAAGAGAGCCAATTCGTGAAGAATACAATGAAGGGAGTTTTACTAGTCTGTAGAATAACACAATTTGTAGCAGAGTCCAGTAAATTGGATCTGTTTAGAGATCTAAGTTTTTCTTCTTTTGTACAAGTTAGATAGTTTATAGAAAGAAGTTTTCTTGTAAGTTAAAAACAAGAAAATTGTGATATTCATCTCTTGGCTTGACTACACTGGTCACCAAGGGAAAACTGGATTAAGCTCTCGATTTTTATTTGATAACGAGTGTCTGAACTAGTATAAATACTGTGTCTCTTACTTGCTTTTATTGCTTAATATTTAGAACTGTTAGAAACAAATCATCATAGCCAAATAGAGATAAACTCAAAGAGTTTGAAATCTCTGCTGCAAACCACCAAGCATCAACTGTAGACTACCTAAGTGATCTGCATAGAATAGTGCTCTGCAAAGAACTAGAAATCCGCTGTAAAAGTTTAAATAACTTTTTGAATCAACCTATTTACTCCCCCCCCCCCCCCCTAGTTGAATCTTGGACCTTACAAATCCCTTGTTGATAGGTGTTCCACCTGCATATCAATGTAAAACTTTATTTTGTTGAGATCTTTCATCTCGACTTCTTTCTTTAAGTAATCATGGGCTTTCGTGATTTCATTGGTTGTACCGGTTATATTCAAATCATCAACATATACCACGACTATGGCAAAACCATGAGTTGATTTCTTAATGAATACACATGAACAAACTTTGTTGTTCATATATCCTTCTCGTAATAGGTATTCACTAAATCGATTATATCATATTCGATCGAATTGTTTTAATCCATATAAAGAGCGTTGTAGGTTAATTGAATATACACTTGTGGCACCACGAAGCTCGGCACTTTGGACCCTTCAAGAATTTTCATCTGAACACATCGATATCAGCATCATCATCATTAGAGGGTTAGAGCTTTGGAATTCCACTAGATCAAGTGGACTACCAATGCACTTTGATCATCTTACCTAATGCACTTTGATCATCTTAGTCATATTTTTTTTTGCACGACCTTTATTTATCACTCAGCAGTTAACACCCAGAATCCTAGGTCGGGCTGGTCTAACGATCGTTTCTTAAGATGGTACTTCATGAGCAGATAGACAATCCTATCACAGCTCACTCCTCCTTTTTTCGTCATTACATGTTGAACCTAAATCGGACTCGACATAAGTGAAGGTCTGAAACAAAGCTATATTGGAATAAATCCCATCAAAACTGTAACCTTCATATATTATTTAAAATAGATCATAAGCGGAATACCTGAATCCATAAGAGCAAGCCTTTGATCCGGGTTGAAGATCGTCTAGGATTAGGGTATCTTCCAGTTGATACACACGCTAGGGTTTCTCTCTTGTGATGAGAAGCCAGAAAGATGTAACGTGTGTTCAACCGGGGAATATAACTTTCATATATATAGAGTGGTTCTTAACCCTAATCAGCCCATCTTCAATTAGGATCAAGCCCGTGGGTCTCTACACAATTTGGCCATATATTTTATAAGACGACATATTAGCCCACTTAATATTAATATCCGTACGACCACCAATATTTGGACCAAACCGAAAGATAGTAGATACCATACAATTAATCAGTATAGTTAAATTGTCCATGTACATGTATAGTTAAATTGTCCATATACATGTAATATGGGTTGGGTCCATTAATCGAACAAGCTAACCTTTCATCTATAGTTTCAGGCCTCAGCATCACTTCTCATCTTCCAATTTTACTTCAACTCCATTATGGACATTTTGATAGTTTCAACGACGACCCAGAAATACCGAGGTATTCCATTCATGGACAAGGTCTGAGGAGAACGAGATGTACACAATCTTATCCCTTTTAAAGTAGTCTATGGTTCCTACATAAATGTTCTTGTCAATGAGGGGTGTAAGCCCAGTTACACTAGCTTTCCAATCAAATTTTCTCGAGCTACAAGAGAACTTTTAATCACATAAACTTCTGACCTAGAATTCCATTTCAATCAGTAGATCATCGAAATTTATGTAAAAATATCTTTCAAGAAAGATATTTCATTTCCAAAAGCATATCCCCAACAGTACTCTACCAACTCAGTTGAAAGCAGACTGCGCATATTCCTTCATCACAATTTGCACCACTAAAACCTTAACCCCCTATTTCTAAAAAGCATCCATCCAATCTCCTATCTTCAAGGCTTCAACGTTATCATAATCTTTTCTGTCACATATCATTGCAAAATCATTTATCAAAGAACAATAACCATAGCCCTCACAAACAAATAACCTTAACACGAAATCCCAACTCAATCAAAACCCTTCGCAAAACTCCGAATCAAAAGAAACCAACTCAGACCCCTCACTACACTGAAATTCAATCTCCAATCCAACACCCCAACAACACGATCATTTTCTTTACCAGCAGGAACATGATTAAGCGATATCCCGGTACTCGAAAGCGCCTGCTGGACAGACCACGGGATCCGACTCGTGTCCCCGTACGCCGACACCGACACGGGACCCCTGTAATTGATCTTCTTGAGAGCGGAGCTGATGTTCTGAGCAATTGCGTCAGGGTCACAGCCTCGAGGCACCTGACAGTTCTCGATGTCCCACCACACTGATGTCTTTGCCTCCACGTATTGCTCCTCCGCCGCCGTCGATGATGATGCGTCGCCGGCCATGAGGGTTGATTTGGAGATTTAGGGATTCGGGTTAGGGTTTGGGGGTTGATTTGGGGATTTAGGGATTCGGGTTAGGGTTTGGGAGAGATTTGTGAGATTTGGTTTATGAGACTGCATATGAGACATTTTAAAGGTCAAGTTAGATTCTGAATGCTTTTGTGATTGGGAAAGTGTGACATTTTGAAGGTAAAGTTAGATTCTGAATGCTTTTGTGATTGGGAAAGTGTGACATTCTGCGTCACTGACTGAGAGTGACGAGAGATTGGGGATTCGGGTTTTCAGTGATGTGCAAGTAATCTTGGGAAGTTTATTTTGAAAGAGGGAACGTAAACTATTTGGTGGAAATGGTTGGTATTTTTTTTTATCAAATTATAAAAGTAATAAATAATACTAATATTAAAATAATTTTATGAAAAATAATTTCACAAAAATTATGAAAACAATTTTATTAAATAAATAACATTCAAACAAAAATAAAATTATGTTTTTGTAATGAAAAATAGTTTCTAATTGTGTTTATTATCAATTAGTTATTTTTTAAAATTTATTTATCATTTGATCACATCCTTTTTATCAATTATTCTTTGATTTTTATTTTCATCATACAAATTAGATTTTTTTCAATTGCATCTATTTTTTGAACCTTTTATTTTCATTCTATTCAAATAACTACCAAGTCTACCTATTCACCACCACATTCGTCATCTCCTCCTCCGTCGTCGCACAAACCATCAATTCTCATCTGATTATTGAAAGGATCCAAAAAATCTCATAAAATTTAATTTCATTATAATTAACGTGAATAGTAAATTATTGTATGTTATAATTTATTTTAAGAGATCAAAAGATTTCTTTGACTATATGATAGGAAAAGAATGCAAAATATGGATGAAATACAACCCTAATATGCAAATATGAAAAAATACGATATTAATATAAAAATATCATATTTATACGAAAATGACCTAAACCTAATTTTGACACTTATTTTTCTTTATTTCAATTGATACTCCATCTAAATTAAATTAATTATCTACTAATTATCCACTTAAATTATTTTAATTGATTTAATTTTTTATAAATACATATTCTATTCTCCCTTACAAACACAAAACAAAATGCCCCTTACCATGCAAGATTAGATTTAAGCAAAGGAAGAGAAGTTTGAGAAAAACAGGAGAAGTTAGGTGATCAGACAAACACGACGTGGATCCTTTATCGTTAATAAGAGAAAATGATCATCTTAATTAAAAATTTTATGAAAAATTATACACTTTTTGATAAATTGTGATATTAATATATGTTAAATTCCAACATGTCTAGTTTCTAATGAAGTTAATAAATCATGATTCGAAATTGAGAATTTTAAGTTATAAATCAAAACGTACGGATATATCAATCTATAAAAAACTTATTATAAAGATGGTTTTATGACTTGATATAGAATTATATAGTAAGATTTTTAAGTCAAAACTTATATAAATGGAAAGGTATGAAAATAGAATTTTCAAAACAATTTACAAATAATTATCTGGAGTTATATGTAGAAATTTATGAGCAAAATTAGTGAATGTCAAAATATCTGAACTATCAGAAAATATAAAATTGAACTAATTAATTGTTATTATTAGTAAGGTTTTATGATGGAAAATTTAATTCACTGAAGAGATTATGATGTCTACTTTATGCAAATTTTTACGGAATGATATTTGGAGTTGTATACAATAAATTATAGATTTAAATACATCAAAAACTCAAGTTAGATAGAATCTAGAATACTCATTTCAAAGGCCAAAAAGTTCATTCTAAAGGTCGAAACGTTCGTTCCAGAGGACAGGATGCCCGTTCGAGAGATCGGGATACTATTTTAGAATCCTCTGGATTGAGAATGATTGTTTTAACCCCCAAATAACTTCAAATATTCATAAATACCTATAATGATACTCGATATATATCATCATCATGCACAATCAAAATAAGTATCAAATGTTTGTATAAATCTCAGCATCACCTCATAATATTAGTATGATGATTTTTTTACGAAATACGTACAAATATTTACAAGAAAATATATTAATATGTGAATCATATTATATTATAGGACTTGAAGACGCCGCTCGTTGAGACATAAATGACAAGTTTGTGTAAGAGAAAGTTACAATAAGAAGGTAACGTTTAATTTTATTGACTTAAAATATTGAATATAACTGCTTTGTGTTATGTATTAAATTCTGAGTGTTGTGGAGTGTTGTTACATTGTGAATTTTTCTCAAAATTATAAATACAAAGGTAACGTTTAATTTTATTGTGAATCTTTCTCAAAAATTTTCTCAAAGTTACAATAAGAAGGTAACGTTTAATTTTATTGTGTATCGCGATACATATTATTATAACGTGAGTATAATAATATGTATTTGAATCTTTGGACGTAATTACTAAATATGATTGACTTAAAATATTGAATACAACTGCTTTGTGTTATGTACTAAATTCTGAGTGTTCTGGAGTGTTGTTACATTGTGAATTTTTCTCAAAATTATAAATACTAATTAAGCGAAACAAAATCCAAATCAATTTATAAAATTAAATAATTTTATATAAAGGTGATATTAAATTGGAAATATGGGGGTTATAATTACTGTAACTTCATTTGATTATATTTTTCTCATTAAATATTATACTCATATATAAAATTAATATAATAAATGATTC
>LIEC01000079.1:0-13775 GCA_001925005.1 Drosera capensis
TATATATATGTACTATGAATTCCCCCGTCCTAACCGGTCCCAACCATAACTTCCGAATCATCGAGTTCAAGGCCCATCGAAATCATCCCTTTTTCGGCCTCCAAATAATCAGTGGATACAAATATTCATCAAAAGTCCCGCCACAGCCTTATCCTCGAAAACCACTGATCACACTATCTCAGTCTCACTCACTCTCCGGCAATGCCTTCGCCGTCGAAGAAGCTCTACCTGTTCGTTTACAACTCTCTCCAAGCATTCGGCTGGTAAAATGTCATCTCCAATCTTCGATTTCCTCCATAAATGAATCGATTGGGGCGAAAACCAAATAACGTCATCTGTTGATTTGGTTTCATTGCAGGTCGATTGCGCTCGTTAGGGTTCTGATCAGCTTTGCATCGACTGACTCTTTCAATGCCTCTTACTCTTTCGCCGGATACATTATATGTGAGTCTTGTAACAACCACATTGTGGATTTGTGGATCGAAGGTTTTGGTGTCTGACGTTGACGTCGATGTGTGTACGGAATGGATTGTCTGGTTTTAATTTGTAGGTTTGTTGCAAACTGCTTCGTTCTTGGAAGTTATTCATGGAGCGATAGGTAGGTAAATTGAACTTGTTGATGAATGGGCATTGGGCGATATAGTGTGATTGAAGTCTGGTGTTGTGATGGTGCATTTAGGGATCGTCCCGAGTGGAGTGCTGCTTCCTCTTCTGCAATGGGGAGGAAGGACTCATTATCTTCTTGTGATTGTTCGTCGATTTGCTGAGGTACGTGTTCGTTTTTGGTACTATGAATTTTCGTGCTCATATTGTAACCTCTATTGAAAATTTGCTAATCTGAGTTGACACTAATGTTCTTAGGTCCAAGATAGTCCATCAATTTCCGCCACATTCTTGGCATGGAGTATAAGCGAAGTAAGTTGGTTCTTGCCAAATTTGCTTATTTTATAACAGCTTCCTCTCATTTGTTTTCCCTAGTCATGCACATAATTTTCTTGTATTCTTGAAGTTCATGGTTTAATGGATCAAATGTCAATATCTTTTGCCGTATAGCTATGTCTGTCTCCATACATGAGTATGATGACACATACTGTGAGAAACTAATTATGAGCTTTTGAGGACCAGAAAGCAATGCAAATTATCCAAGAACAATGTATGCATAATAAGCTTCATTTACTGTGACTTTATCATGTTATCTTTAGTGGTAGTTGGGGGAAATGGGAGGCGAGGAATGGGAGCATAAAAGTAATCCTTGAAACTGATGAATTCTTGTCAGTAGGAAGCACTTAGAACTAGCTTGCAAAATTCATTATCATCACTGGGTTATTGTGAACAAAGAGGATTTGATATATGAACTTCTTGAACCTTTTTATATTTTGGATATCTTCAGAACAACTTGTTTGAGCTAAGATATACACTTGAAATGGGACCTTATTCTTTGTAGTGACTAAATCCAATATTATTGTCCCCCCTTATGAGTGGAACCTCCTCCTTTTCTCTGGTATCGTATCACTAGGATCAAGTTGAAACTGATGATATATGCATATAGGTTATCCGGTATTCACATTATGCTCTTACTACCATCGGACATTGCCCTTACGGTGTTACTTATCTCAGGTTTGCTCGTTCTCAAAAAAATTAAATTAGAATCTAAAGTATACTTCCGCATTTCTCAGAATAAAAATTTCTAGTTTTGAAATTGATTTGGGTGTGTGGTTTTGGTCAAGGTACACTCTGTTCATAGTGATATATCCGGTGGGAGTTGCTGGCGAAAGTGAGTCCCTCGCTCTTCTATGTTGCCTAAGACTTCACTCTTTGCTCATCCTTCTATTATGTTCTGTGAGGTAATTTGAACCTATAATTTGGTTTTTACAGTGTGGCTTATGTACAGTGCCCTACCATTCGTTAAGGAGAAAGATCTATATGCAGATTCTTTTGCTTTTCTCCCTTTCAGCTATTACAACTTTGTACAGGTGCATCTCTGCCTTCTTTTGATATAATACTTGTTCTGTTTATTTATAGACATTAAAATTTCGACCATATTGCTTCTTTCATGAAGTATTTGAGATCATTCGCCGTTCTAAGTATCTTCACACTTGATTTACTAAAAATGAATAAATAATAAATGATAAAGTTGGAGTGAGCCATTCATTATTTGCTGCCACATTGTTTTATCTAAGCTGGTAATTAATAATTATGTTCTTTAAGTCTCTGTCATCCCCCTCACCTAATTCGTATCTTCACGATATTGTTGAAAGTTAAATCATAAGGTTCTTCATCTAGAAAGTTTTATCTTAGATGAAAACAGATAATGTTTCATCATTAAGCTCACTTCTATCCGAATTCGTAAAATTTCCAGCGTTTTCCATTTCATGCGTTTCTAACCAAAGTGAGCTTGTGATGGCAGGGTTTGCTTGTTGTTTACCCTTTTCTGTGGCTGAAGCTTTACCTGCATTTATTCAAGCAACGTTCTTCAAAGCTTGGTAAAAGACATGACAAGAAATTAAAGTGAAGGTGTGGATACGTTTTTCCTTGTTGTGCATTATCTGAGTTTCTCTTTCCTTTTCTTTTCCTTTTAATTTTGGCGAAATGTTCATCACTTCTTATGGCTTTGACTTTGAGAAGTTCATCGTGTCGTACATGCTCTAATGGGCCAATTTTTTTTAATAAATTCCACACACCACGATTGCATATCTTTTACAATTTGGCAATAGGTTTTCCCAATTGTTTTCAAGCAGATATGCCTATTGCTCTTAGTTGAGAGCTAATGGTTTGTCTCTCTCCGGTTGCTACAAAAAAAATATTTTCCCTTTTAAATTTTTTTCATGATTCCATCCGGATGTTCTGTTTCCTTTTTTTTCCTCTCTGCTAGAGTTAACGGATTTCTGCAGCTTCAGCTTATTCATTTCTCACGTTCAAAGAGTTCAAGACCGTGCCAATATTGTGTTGCTATGTTGGTGTTCTTGAATAAGTTATATGCCATTAGAAAGTGGCCCAAAACCCTTGGTTGAACTCTGCAGTTAATTCTTACTCCTTAATCTATGAGATTTTCTCAGAAGTCGCGTGCATCTTGCGTACTGGTTCATATAAATATATAATAGATGTGGTTTACAGCTCACTTTTTCCATCTTTTTTCAAGATCTTTTCTTTACCAATTTCGCTTATCACACTCTTGTTATAGTTTGATTATACTAGTCAAGCTTTTCATGATTGGAATTTTTACATTTCAGGGGCTACACTGTGAAAGCTGGAGACTTCATACTTAATGTAGCCAGCAAATTATTGACTAGTAAGTGATTCTATTTGTGGTGGGCCACTCTTTCAAACGTGGATTAACATATTTGCAATCTGTTGTATTTATAGCTTGATCGAAAATTTATATTACTGTATTTGCCAGTTTAAGTAGGGGAATAATTTTCCCTAGTCCGGCTAATAAATGTATTGCTATGTCAAATGATGCAAGTTGGGAGATACTATTCACATCATGTAATGTATTATAGCTCCTGTGATCATGCTAGTTTTCATTATCACCCCATCATCACATTAGTTGTCTTTGTAACCCAAACCTAAAGATCTAGGTTGGTGGGTGTCTCTGCTTGTAGGATAGAACTAGCTGGTACTGATAATCTGACCGATGAGCTTCAAGGATCAAATGGTATCCCAAGGGTATGACATTTTTTATGGGGTCGAGTTGACTATGCCTGACTACTACATAGGACCAGCAAGCACCAACTAAGGTGTAAGATTTTTATTTTTTTTGGAATATAACTAAGGTGTAAGATTTTTCACGACTGTTATATCAAAGAACATGATAGTATCTGGATTTCTGAGTTTATGCTAGCCATGTAGGACATGATATGAATTATAATGTCAGCTTGATCTTCAGAAATTTCCGCCAGCATCTATTTTAATTGATAGTTATTTTTTTTTGGGTGCTGTAATTAGTTTAGTGATTCTAATATTTTCCTGGAAATATGATAAGAAGTTTGCTGCAAGTGTCTACTTTCTTAATAACTGTTTGGTCTTATGGAAGGAGTTCGGCATTTCAATTAGTAACTTTTTTCCCCACATTCTTTTGGCTGAAACTTGAGCACTTGTCCAAGGACTTGAAAGTTGCATCAACAACTTTTTGGTGATTTTGTTGTGCCAAATTAGTAGTTGAGATGTTAGGGGAGAGTAGAACTGAACATGAGCGTGAACTATAGATTTGTTAGCTAAAAAGTTCGTGCTTAATCGGTTCTTTGTAGACAAGCAGTCAGCCGAGGTATAATATGCTCTATTTTTAAGAATATGTATATGTCATCTAATATTTTCCTGTTCTATTGTTACATTAAGCGATTGCTACATTCTTCTTAACTTGATTGGCTAATTATGTGTTTATTGCGTGGAATTAGGGAAAGTTAGGAGCAGCATTGGACAACAATAGACAAAAAAGTTTTGATTTATTTTGATAACTAATAAAGAACAGTAAAGCAAGAAATCGAGTTTCACAGAACTCATTGGACTTAAACAAACCAAACACATGCCACTAAACAACTCTTTGGGATTGGGGAGGGAAAAATATTCGGAATAACAAACACTGGTAACACTGAATGATGACCTGATTTTTCACTTAAGCACTGGGGAGCTGTTCATAGGTGTCTTCGGTGTAGAAGAAAACGTCATAGATGATGGTTGCGATAGCAGAGCCAATGAAGGGGCCGAGCCAGTAAACCCAGTGGTTATCCCATGTCCAGCTGACCACAGCTGGGCCAAAGGACGCTGCTGGATTCATTGATGCACCATCAAAGGCACCACCGACCAGGATGTTGGCACTGACGATGAAGCCGATGGCAATTGGGGCTAAGATGCCTATGTTACCTTTTTTTGGGTCAACAACAGTCGCATATACGGTATAGATGAGGCCAAATGTCATGACTATCTCGAGGACCAGAGCGTTCCAGCAGCCTATGCCGGAGGAAAGAGAATCCGCCGAGGTTGACTGCAAATCAAAAAGGTAAGACACTGATCTTTACTGATGTTAACAATGCCAAAGGTTATGCAGTAGTGACTCTTCAATCTTGAGTAGGTTGAAGACTGTTTTTTTTTTTTTTTACCTGCCCATCGGTGGCAATCTTGAGGAGCAAGCAAGCGACCACTGATCCCATAAGCTGGGCGATCCAGTATAACACTGTTCTTACCAATGTGATATGTCCTCCAATGAACAAACCGAATGTCACAGATGGATTTACATGCCCACCTGAGATGTTTGCTGCCACAGAGACCGCCACAAACAAGGCAAAGCCATAAGCCAACGATGCCTGAATCAGTGCTGCTGGCGTAGTTGACGCATCGCTGGTGACAAACCCTGCCAACCGTTGAAACCAATTTAGAATTAACAAAGACAGTACTACTTCTAATGCTAACACGCTAGTCTTTGTGGAGGAATGCGGACTTACTGAAGGCCATTCCAGAGCCTTCTCCGGCAAAGATGAAGATGACCATGGAAATGAACTCAGCCAAGGCAGCCTTGAGTGCTCCGACCTCACGGACCTCAGAGTGGTGACCAACGGAGATTCTGGAGATCGGCATTGTCAAGGTGTACGTGGACTGGTGGTGCAGTTTCTTGGGAGTGAGCCGTTTGTTTCCTGGTTTGGTTTGGTTTGTTTGCTTTTGGGCAGTGATATAAATAGGAGACCAGTTTGCTGACCTGGAATTGAAACAGCCTTGCCTCAATGTCGTGTTTATAGGTTCGAAAGCGTCAACGGGAAATCGGGGGGTCCGGTAGCTGCCTGCGTTGCTGTTTGGTTGTTTTTTTTCCCTTTTCGAGTATAAGTGAAAATGTTGCATTGTTCGGAGCCTTCTAGTTCTCTTCATTTCGCCCCTAACGGTTGACCTGAGTTGATTTGAAAAGGACCTGCCTTGTTGCAATTGGCAAAGTGCAGAGCATGAAGGTAGTTTTCTACTGGTCGAGGGGTAGCAAATTGTACCGATATAGTACTTGTTTTTCCTTCTTAAAGCATCTGCTTCATTAACAAATAAGTTGATAAGTTTTTGATTTGCTGTCTGTGTGGGTGTTTGGTTCTTCATCCGACTATTTCAACAGACTAGGACTAGACACTTGAGTTAGCTATGATCGAGCAAGATTCGAATCTTTAGGCATCGTGATTGGAACGATACAATTCTATGCTGCTAAGTCACTGTGGAAGTCGAAAGAATTGTGTTTAAGTTTGTATGGTACCATGATTTGCAATTATGGTGAGGTCTATATCCCTGGATGATCGATGGTGTGAAAGTTCATGTTAATTTTTTTGTTGACAGGGGGGGGGGGGAGTAAACAATGTTAAAGAGCGTCAATTTTTTCTATGATTTGCCGGCGAGATCCCATCTTGATGTTATTTTATTGAAGTTCAGCATTGGTGTTCTATGATTTTCCGATCTGTTGCTAGCTCATTGTTGTACGTGAGTTACCATTTTCGATACTTAATCAAGTTGGTTCACAGGAAAGAGGGGTGCATTTATGTTTGGGCCTATATCTGGAATTCTGGAGCGTTACATTCAAAAGGCTTTCGGGGATTACATGCACATTTCTGCTTATTTGGTGGAGTTGTAGCAACTTATCTTTCAAATACAATCTAGTCCACTTTCTATGCAAGGAGAGACATTACAAATCACTGTTCTTGGAGTCCCTTACATGCGACACTATCTACTTTAGAACCAAGTCACATGGGAAAATGATATACTCTTTTTATTTAAAAAAATCTAATTAATAAGAATAATAAGATTAGATTATGTTTGTTTGGATATGATTTTTTAATAAATTGACTTACGATAATATGCATACTCTCATGAAAATAATGTCAATTGTATTTTTTCTGATATTTTTTTCTTGGATATCATCTTTTTGATGATATTTAATATTTCTCATTCTCAGGATGATCAATTTCAGAACTGATATAGCAGCTCCTTTTTTCCCGAATATGGATATTATTATCCTGAAAATAACCCATACGCTACAGCAACAAAGGTTTACAGTGCACTTATGCGAGCAACGGCTCTTTCAGAAGCTCTCTGCTCTTGTACACAACATCACGCGAGATGCCGCCACTGAAGTCGCTGGAGAGAGACCACTCGATTCTAGAATCCGATTTCCAGATCTTCTGTTCGAACCACGGCATTTTCACCGGTCGGTTCTCTTTCGATTCCTTCGACTGAATCTGTCGCCGTTGTCGGCACCGATGGGCTAAACCCTAGTTATACTATAGGAAGGAAGGAGAAATTCGAATTAGATTTTGCGAACCTTATGTTTTGATTATTCTGTTGTTCTTGTTGATTTATGTTTCCATTGTTTGTTTGGCAGTGGAAGATTTCCTCCTCCATGACATGAATGAGTTGATTGCTTCCGCATCTCGGCAACCAATATGGCAGAAACTGTTGAAGGTCTTCCTAACACTGCCTAGTCCGTGTTTCTTCTTCTTCTTCTTCTCTGTATTATCCTTTTTAGTGGTTGATTTCGGTAGTTTTGGTATAAAGGGAATGGATGAGATCCGCCGCATAGTTGACGGTATGCATCAACCATGGCTGAATGGGTTGGAATTGTTGAATGATGCTCGTAAGAACAAGCGTATGATTTCTACTGGTTGTGAGAGGTATTTTTTAATATTGACCTTTTTGTGCCCACATTAATGTTTTTGGCTTTGTCTAGGCATTATATCAATGATGGGGTTTGTTCTGACAGGATTGATACGGTGCTTGGAGGTGGGTTGAGAGCAGGGTTTGTGATAGAACTGGTTGGACCGTCATCCTCTGGGAAAACACAGGTGGGTTATTTCGTGCTTTTTGTTGTAAGCTATTGCTATTTGTTTATACTGAGATCATGTCGAATGGTTAGGTTTGTCTGCAAGCTGCTGCCAATATTGCAAGCCAGCATGCCGGGGACGTGGTGTTCTTGGACACGGGAAACTCATTCTCACCTCGCCGTATTGCAGATTTTATCAGTCAGAGCTGCCGAAGATTTGGTGGAATGGAGGTAAACGGTTCTTTCCCTTCTGTCTTGGTTATTTCATTGGTATATCATGAGTGCATGTGTATGAAATGCTGTTTAGATAATTGATCATTAAATTTTACTAGTTTGGGAAGCATTTTTAATGGTCATGCATCATGAGTATTACATGACAGCAATTGACTTAAGTTTGGCTATTACAGCATGGGACTCTGACGAGCATACCGTTTGAATTGATACCAAACAGAAGAGAAACCATGCATATATTAGAAACTTCCTGCAACAGCTCAAAGAATTTACCGTGATTTGATCATCGCCTGGGGTTGCTTCATTAAGCCATTTTTGCACAGTTTATCCCTCTTATGTTTTCTTTTCTTGCAGGGTCATCTTAAAAGCCTCGACAAAGTAATGAGCAACATATCATGTATTCGAGTATTTGGCATCTTCACATTGTTAGATGTCCTGCATCAACTGGAGTCTAAACTAAAACATGAGGTTTCTCTTTTATACTATATTCAGTAACTTTTTCCATTTTTGCTTCTTATATTTCCTTTTCCATTTTGACTTTCTATCAATAACTTGGAATTTATGCTTTTAGATGGAAACACGAGGTTGTTCCGTGCGTATTCTTGTTGTTGACTCAATATCATCGCTAATTACCCCTGTCCTTGGAGGGGGTGGACCGAATGGTATACTTTTTCATTTTTCTGTTATTTATTCTGCATTTTCAGCATTGGGAACATTGATGCATTGAGAAGCAAATGGAAAATGATGGTTGATTGTTTAATTTAGTGACATAAATGTGCCTGCTTCTTGTATCTGATTTTTTTTTTTTTTTTGGGTGAAATCATTTGGCATCCTTTATTGGCGGTTGGCTACCCTTAGGAATATCTTCGACAATTTTTTTATTGGCTGCCTTTTATAAATGTCTGATTGTGAGATTCTTTTATCTCATCGTTCCTCTTATTCACAGGTCATGCTTTGATGGTTTCTGCTGGAGTTCTGCTTAAGAAATTGGCATATGAGTATAACCTTTGTGTATTGGTAAGATCTAAGTGCCTTTAAAATCTTTAATCTGATGAACAACTTGATCAATAATTTTATTTCAAGTAAATTCAAACTCTTCGTTTGAGGTTACGTGTGTCTCATTTTTGGAGAGGAGCCAGGACCTTGGTTTTGGGCCATCAGTGCTCAGTGTTTAACATGGTGGTGTGAGTTTTAAATATAGCTTTGAACTACTCAAATGTGCTCGATCATCATGACCAGTCTGTATTTAGTTCGGTTCTGGTGTGCATGAAGATTGACTGTATTGCTCCTTTATTCTCTTTGGCTTTGCCTGGTAATTGCTATGTTTTGATGCTTCCATGTTGTTGAAATCAGTTTTCAAAGTTCAACTGTCCAAATTCTGGTTATATTGTGGTCAACTTGCTAGGGAAAAAAGAGCTGGTGGATGCTGTGTGACCTCTAAGAATCACCTTGTATTTTAACTCAGCTTTGAACATTATAATCATCTGAAAGCAGTCACCATATGCATCTAGTTCCTTGTAGTTAATACTTCCATTTACAATCTAGTAGAAATGCTAGTCTTGGGGGAGGGATTGATCAAAAGAGGCTATTTGTCTATGATGTTTTCTTTTGTCAGTGTTCTGTTGGAGACTAATAGATGAACTTTCTTCAAGGTGACAAATCACATGGTTGGAGGAAACGGTGGCCATCCAAAGCCTGCTCTTGGAGAGAGTTGGAAAAGCATCCCACATCGACGCCTTCTTCTCTCTCGGGATCAAGGAAACAATACATGTAGCGTCTCCAAGTTAAAATAGGCATCAATGGTATGTTAATTAGTTGGCTGAAGTGGTATTGCTGTTCAACAGTTCTTCTTTTAAGCCTCTTCTCTTTTATCTTAACCACTCTGTACATTCCATGAATTCTGTCGTTTCATAGGAAGCTTCTGACTTTATAAAGAATTAATTTATAATTCCTTGTTGCACGGGTCGGTTGGGTTCGGCTTAGCATTATAGTTTTCTTCTTCTTTTTTTTCGGGATCGATGAGATATTAGACCTAGTTGGCTCTGTTAGAGAACTTGTTCTTAGTTTTGATTTTAAACTGGAGAAAGAAGTTCAATTTGCCACAAGCAAGAGAAACTTTGGGTGAGGCTAGGTCAACTAAGTCATAGAAAGTTCGACCGGTTGATTACTAGGCTCAAATAAGGATGTTTTACTCATAGCATGATAAGTCTGAGAGGAACTTTAGGTGAGCTCTAATTTCCTGCAACTCTGCATTGTTTATGTGAAATGATTTTCCAGATTATGGTGAAGGCTTCATCTCCTTAGATGACGTGCCGTGAGATCTCCGTTTGTTATAAAAAGCTGATGAGGCACTTCCGAGTCCCATCGTTCTAACAAGTTGTCTATCTCATGTTCCACTCAACCTGTTCTAGTCTAGAATAGAGACCAAACTCAGGGTTTAGGGTTTAGGTGATATTTGGAGTTCTAACCAACACACTTTGAAGAGAACCTCCTGCAACTACTCCACCTCATCTAATCCATATTTCATTCCACTTGTATATAAGCTCCGTTGAAGAAACCATATAGTTATCAAAGATACTCCGATCTGCTTTCGGATTTTCTGATAAATTTAAGCACCTTCTCTCGTGATCCAAGGACATGGAAGCTCTCTACCCATTTGCTTCATTCAAGTTCAATATCTTCCTACTCTTCCTAGCTCTTGCCATCTGGTCAAGCTCAGCTAGAATCCTGGATGAGGTCGGCCCAGCTCCTGAGATTGCACCGGAGGCATCTGTTCCAGCAGATATCCCTGTTTCAACCACGACAACTTTGGGAGCCACTGCTGGTGGAGGTTCAACCATCGGCACAGCTGGTGGAGCTTCAACGATCGCAGCTGGCGGAGCTTCAACAATCGGCACAGCTGGTGGAGCTTCAACGATCGCAGCTGGTGGAGCTTCAACAATCGCAGCTGGCGGAGCTTCAACAACCGGCACAGTTGGTGGAGCTTCAACGATCGCAGCTGGTGGAGCTTCTGCTGCTGCTAATGAATTAACCTTCTTCATGCACGACATTCTGGGTGGAACAAATCCATCAGCAAAAGCTGTCACTGGAATCGTCGACAACCCGGCAGCAGGCGGCCAAGTCCCATTTGCAAAACCAAATGGCGCCATCCTCCCCACGAATAATGGTGTCCCAGCAAACAATGCCAACAGTGGACTCATAAACAACAACAATATCCCATTCCTTACGGGATTAAGTGGGGCATCACCGAATGTGGTCCAAACCAACGGAAACAATCTGTTCACCGGAGGAAACGGGTTCCCTGTTGTGAACGGTGCTCAACTTTCAGCTGGGACGACTATCCAGAACCTTATGTTTGGGACACTGACCGTGATCGATGATGAGCTGACAGACGGGGAAGCTCTTGGGTCGACCATGGTGGGCAAGGCCGAAGGGTTCTACATTGTAAGCTCTGAAGATGGAACCAGCCAAACCATGCTACTCACAACCACCTTTGAGGAGAGTGGTTATGTCGATAGCCTCTGCTTTTTTGGGGTTCATAGGACTGCGGTCTCGGAGTCTCAGCTGGCTATCATGGGTGGAACTGGGAAATATGCTGCTGCTAAAGGATTTGCCACGGTGAAGACACTCCAACCTATCGATCCGCATGAAACTGATGGGGTGGAAACCGTGTTGCAATTTACTGTTTATGTTACCTACTAGACATACCCTTTAACGGTTTACTGCTGTCATGTGAATTTGTGTGCTTGCTCGAGCTTTGTGTGCCAAGATTGTATCTACTTATTGAAACTTTGTGTTTACTGTTTATGTTATCATGAAAAGAAGACGCATTTGTTTCTGGTAGGATGAGTATGGTCCGGCAAGGATATATGTCGCACTTCAAGTCCGTGATTGGGCTTCTGCTTGTTGAACACTGCTATATCTATTGGATGATATTAGACTGATCATGTTTCCCAGCATAAGCATTGGGGCTTGACTAGGCTGTTTGAACTTTCATCAGGAGTGTCGGTTCCAACTCAGGAAGTGGTTTGTTATCCTCTTGGCTTATAAGAGAGCATGAAATGTGTGGCAGCTGTCCAAGAACAGCATGTTTGTGACATGATATATCATATCATGGGCATCGTCATGATTTTCAAAAAAATCGAATCTGCCACTCGTGCTGGTACATTATTGTCACTTTGTTGGATGGATAGGATCTGCAGTTCATTCCACTACTGACATATTTTTCTGTGTTTTCTTGGCAGTATTACAAGATGTTTTGAGCTCTGGAACCTTGCGATTGGATTTCTGTCGCCTTTTCTTTACAAGGGTAAGCCCCTACTGAAATCCCATCTTTTCACCATTCTTAGCATTTCTTGTGTACTTTTCTCGTTGTTTGTGCATAGGATTCACGCTCTCAAGGCTTCACTTCTTCAAGATTTCTCTTTTATGTTCGTTTTCGACTTCTTTAGTTTCTTTGTAGGCTGCTGCATTCTTATGCAAAGCCATCTGTTCTCCAGAAAGTTCTTTAATTGAAGTTCTTATTCATGAACTTTTCTTGTAGCAAATTGTGGTACGCTACGTAATCGTTGTCAAGTCCTTTTCTCAGTCTAAAGCAATGTATAAATCTAAAGTTATGACAAAACATTATCTTAGTATAGTCGCTTGGTTAGAGTTGGTATCAATTTGAGGATTGAGATCAAGTTGAAAACCGACAGTGAAATGTGAGGAGAGCTGAACTTATTGATTAGATCCTATAACAGAAGTGTCTTAGTAGTAGTTTTAAATCTTGAAAGAAATAATTAACTTCTCGATCTATTATAGCGTAAATCGTTTGCCATGCATAAACGCTCTTATAATCAAGTAGGTACAGACATATCAAGTTCAAGTTCACCACAAACGGAAACAGCAAAAGCAATCGGTTTTTTCACACACTAGTTTTCAGGCTAGGCTATACTTGAATTAAGCTAGTAACTAAACTCCACAGTAGAACCTGAAGACGAGGATGAAATGGAAGAGGATGGAAATGAGGGGACTGAAGAAGGCGAAGATGGCCAAAGTTGGGCATTTTTCACCTTTGATATGCTGGTGAGTGCCCCTGATGGCGTTACATTCCCGACGATAGTTACCTTCTTCGTCGCTAGATCTATGCTGAAAGATGTCACTCCTGCACCAAATTTACACAACTAATGAGATAACAACACGGAAAGCATTCGAAAGCCAAAGCCAAAACCAAACCAATCTTCATTAGTGTTTTCCTGTCAAGTACAATATTACTCTTCCATTCCTGTGAAACTCCTTTTATGTGTGAGAATTTGATCTGCAATGTTGCCTGTTTTCAGAATACTTCACTCACCCTCCATTTTGGAGAGATGTTTTCTGAGCTTTGCTTCGCAGCCTCTGCAATGTAAAGATACTCTCAGAACCACAACCTGCATTCCACATTTGCACCATATATGGTGGGAAAAAAAGAAAAAAGCAAGATAACCAACAAAACCAAGTAAAAAGTTTGGAGCTGAAATTAGTAAAAATAAATTCTCATTACCAAAAGCTATATATCCCTAACCTGGTTACGGGATTGGGCTGATGCAGGTGATGCTAAAGCAGGAGGACGAGGATGAATTGGCGGCTTAGACCGACCAGTGCTCGACCTTGACAGCCTTGGTGTGGCCAAGTGACTAGGGAACCATCCCATTGATTTACGATGCGGGGTATCTGTAAATGAGCTTGTTCTGAGACAATCATCTCTTCTTATCATTTTATCACCTGCAGGTCCTGCTGGTGCCTT
>LIEC01000080.1:0-14539 GCA_001925005.1 Drosera capensis
GCCTATGTTTTGCTTGACCAGTGAAGCTATGGAACTTTACAGGGAAGAAATTAGGATCATGGAGAAAAATGGAAAGGATATTGTCGATAGGCTTTGTAAGCTGCTGATGCTTTCTAAGGGAATGACTCTTCCTTTGCAGACCATTGATCAGTTGAGATGGGATATGGGTTTGCCTCTTGATTACCATCAGTCTTTAGTGCCTCGAAATCCCGATCACTTTGCCCTCGTCGACCTTGTTGATGATCGGGTTGGATTGAAGCTGTTGTCTTGGAATAAGGAGCTTGCTGTTTCTAATTTGCAGAAGAGGTGTGCCAAGGAAGAGGGAACAAATCAGTCCCTTGCTTTTCCAGTAGGGTTTACAAGGGGTTTTGGGTTGAAGAAGAAGTGCATGAAATGGTTAGAAGAGTGGCAGCAACTCCCTTATACCTCCCCTTACACTGATGCTTCCCACTTGGATCCTCCCACGGATGTGTCCGAGAAACGGATTGTGGGAGTCTTTCATGAACTTCTCCATCTCATGATACAAAAGCAAACTGAGCGGAAAAATGTAAGCAACCTTCGCGGTGCTTTTTCTTTGCCGCAGAAATTCACAAAGGTATTTGAGCGCCATCCAGGCATTTTCTACATTTCTAAGAAGAATGATACCCAGACGGTAGTACTCAGAGAAGCCTATGATGGAGACCGACTCATTGAGCGGCACCCCCTTGTGGAGATCCGGCAAAGATATGCTACTATGATGAGGGAAGGGTTCTTGGATAGGAGCAAGGGCCTTTATAGAAAACCCCGAGAAATTGGGGAAGTGGAAAACAAGAGGAGTGAAAGGTTATTGATATGATTTACCATAGATGCTGTTTTCAGAAAGATCGAAGCGGTTGCCTTCTCTCATATCATTGATATGAGCAAGCGTACTTTAGAATTTACTTCACAGTAATAGCCCTTAAGCCATGAAGTTCTCATTTGTCTGGACTTGCAACTCTTGTTTGTGCAACTCGTCGTTGGATTTACTGGCAGCTTAGAAAAGCCAATTAACAACTCGGCTCTGATCTTGGTAGAGCTGTCGACAGTCCTCAGGCATTGCTTGTGAACAGATATTTCGGCAGTGAGAGGAGTCGAAGTACTCCAACAAAATTCTGCAGGTCCTTGAGGGGTTGGCGCTTGAAAACTACCCTGAATTGTTACGCTGCCGTTGGTTTAATGCTCCAGTCATGTTGCCCAAGTTTTTCTTGGGTTTGGATGACGTGACCACTCTTATATCGGGTGCCTTTCTATCCAAAGGTTTGTTTTAGTTGGAAAAAATAGATGTTTTGAAGCGTTTCATGAGCAAGTTCGTAAGTGAATGTGATCCTTTGATTATTGAACTTGAATGTACATACCCCATCAGCTGATTTCAGATTTGTATCTGCTAAATATACAAGTTACAACTAACTTGACAAACAAATCAGGTAAAAAATAAAAAGAAAGTTGAGAAAGATACATATGTATATTCATTGTTTAGGATGAAGGAACAAAAGAATCTTCTGAACTGTGGGTATCAAACCTTAATCCCCTTATGCACCCTCAAAATGGAAGGTAGGAAGGTAGCCAGCTGCTAGCCTGATCCTATCTTCAGTATATAAATGATTCGTGGAATGCATGTTCATTTGGCTCCTCTTTGGCTCTATTTAAGAACATGTCCATGATACTTTGTGGTTGGTTTACTAGAGATCCCATTGAGCTATAGACTCCCGAAAATGTGGAACTCCCTGGGTTCTGTTGCGCCTCCAGTGTGTAGGAGGACTGCCCTTCTAGTGAAGGTGGAAATGCATGGGATAGGTTATGCAGAGTGTGATTGCCAGCAGCGGTGTTGAAATAGTCTAGCGAAGGCCTTGTGTCTATGGCTCTTGCAGCCCCATTGTTGGTGTTTTGAACCGCTTGCCTTCCACGGGCAGGGGGCACATCATGATTGTGCTTGCCCTCATATGTTGTGATCACCGAGCCTGCATCATGGGGTGCCCTCTCCACATGCTTTCTCACCGGGCATCCTGGATGTGTGCACTTGTAGTAGCTCCTGTAATATTTAAGGACAGACGGTTCAGATCAGAACATGAAAACGCTATAATGTTGCTTCATGGAGATGGAGAAATAAGGACTACCTTGGATTTGTATTGCCTTTCACAACTTTCTGCCCATACTTCCTCCATCTGTACCCATCGTCCAGAATCTCAACGTTGCTCGGTGTCTGAACTACAACTCTAGGCTCCCTCACTGTCCTACTACCTGGTGCTCCTGAAATACTTCCCATTTCACCTTCTCCTTTCCTGTTAGAGCAGATTTTTCAAAGGTTCAGTACAAGATATTTCCCACCTGTGAATTATGCTTATAAATCTATGGTAAGGTATAGAGCAAAAATAATGGAGGAAATGTAAGTGAGAGTGAAAGATGTAATACCATCTTTTAGCCTGAGGCTCATTGTCGTCAAAGTTCTCTACTGCTGATCTATTGTTTTGATTGGAGCTGACATCGAGCTCGTCATCCACAATTGAAATTGAAGAATTGTCTGGTGTCTCTACTGACTCTATTTGTCCTGCAGATGGAGAACGATCTTCGTCTTTGATGACGTGATTAGGCGGTGCATATACGTGAGAGAAGGAATTAGCAGCTCCAGCTGATGATCTTCTAGGGTTCAGAGGCTTGGGATGGTTATGACTTCCCCTGTAAACAATCTCGGTAATTTGGCCATCCAATGATCTCTCAACGTTCTTCCTTGTCGGGCAATTGGGGAATGAACACTTGTAGTAGCTTCTTGGATTTTCGCTTCCTTTCACTTGCTTTTGCCCATATTTCCTCCAGTTGTAACCATCCCATCCCCGTTGTTCCTTGGCATGTTGAGAAGGTTGCTGATCAGAGTACTCATTGGTCTGCCCCATCTGGTATTTTTGGTTGCTTTGGGTGCCACTGCCTTGAACTGATATGCTCTTCATGGGATACTGATCGATCTGCTTGTTTCTCTGCTCCTGCTGCAGTGGAAAGTCCCATGACGACTGCTGCTGCTGCTGCTGTTGTTGCTGCAGAAGCTGTTGTCCCCTTGGGGCTTGTTCCTGCATAATTTGTAATGTTAGTATCATGATGGACCATTGGATTGATTCGCGAGAGGATAAAATCGAGAAGGAAAGCAGTACAATACCGTTGAAATTGCGGGAAACGAAGACTGGAAGAACGACGACGATTGCTCGTTCTGCAACGGCTGGGTCTGAAAGGTAAAATCAGTGAAGTCCTGCTTTCGTTGTAGGAAGTTGCCGTGATCGAACTTCACATGGAAAGCTTGTGCAGGGAAAGTCCCGGTGGTCGGAGATGGCAACAACTGGATCATCACAACAACATAAGCATCAGGTTAGCAACCTAGCTAGATTCTATATATCATCAAGAGTTGCTGCTATGATTCTTCTTGCAAGGAACAAATACCATCGTTGACTTTTGTTAATAAGTTTATCCATGTTTTGATCAAAAGGAAAAGGAGAAGACGGGACTCATATATATCTTTTCCATTTTCATTCATCAACATCAAAAACAGAAGGCAACACAACACTTACGTTGGAGGAAGAGAGGAGGACAGGAGAGTCCAGGAGCTCGCTGGGGCTCAGACCGGGAGGGATGGCGAAGTAAGAGCAAGGCGAGACGGCGGGCGGGGATATGGGCAGCATAGGGGGAGGAATAGACTTGAACTTGGGCACGTTCTCAGCTCCACGTTGTTCTGTGATGCGATCAGCTAGTCCCCAGCTGCTATTGGAGGCTCGAGCTCCGATGAACGCGTCATCGCCGTAGTTGAGAAGATCGGTGAAGGATCCAGTCGCCATAGCTGTGTTTGTGGAGAATCAGAAGGGTGTTGAAGAAGAGTTCATTCCCACGGCTGCGCAGGCATGAAAGGGAAGGGAAGGGAAGGGGGAGGGGAGCTTAAGCTAGAATGGGAAGACGAGGCAGCTGAGTTTTATAAGCAAATAACAGAAGAGAGGATTATTGGAATATAGGATTAGGATTAATAATTGTGAACAAAGACTTTTTGGAGGGAGATTAAGATTGTGAGTGGTACAAGTGCAGATAATAGTCACGTATGCTTCCTCTCCTTTCATTTGCTTTTCATGTCATTGTTTTCGTAATCGGTGGTTGTTTCGAGGAAGGCGAGGAAATGTTTGACCGTTGAATAATATTTTTGGTCCCCTTGCAAGCAAACGTTGGTGTTGTTGTACATGGTTTTACCCGATCGTACCAGCGATATCGATTTGGAAAACAAGAATTGTTTTTATCTCGATGATCCTATAAAATGTGTGTGTGAGGATCGTTTCCGGGGTCGTGGCAATGAATAGAATAGTCTTTGACAACGGTGGAAGTCTAGCAGATGAACATGTCTTTTGTAAATATATAAAAATATATATATTTATTTTTTAAATTTGATTTTTTATATCAAATTTAATTGATCATGTATTAATTATATCACCATATTATATATTTATTTCATTAATCTAACATTAAAAAAATATCATCACAATAATAATTTCAATGTGATTTAAAATAGATTTATATAATTATCAATATTATTTTTAAATATATATAATATGAATTATAAGTATATTATAACAAATTGAGTTAAATGACTTGTTAGTACACAGAGAGGAAAGTATTCGTCATTGTCGTCCTTTCCTATTGGAACAAGTCATAATTATGTCATGGCTTACAACAAGCTACGAAGTATTTAACTGAGCGAAGGAAATATTCTTCGACCAAAGTGGAGGAAAAAAAAAAAAAACACTGCAACAATATTTGATAATATTAATGAAAATTGAGTGTCAACAAGCTTGGGGTTTCGACTGGTTGGCAGATAAGGTGATGAAAGGCGGCTAAAATATCCACATATGCGAGCGAAGCAGTCAATCAACAACTAGGGAGCAAGCACTTTAGAGCTTAAATGAACAAAAAAAAAAAGGAAAAGGGAAATGAAGAAAGAGAAAGGGATGAGAAACATCGTTGGGAACGCGATCGTTCACACGGTAACGCTTTTGGGCCCTCTCTTATCGTTCAGACATCCTATCTTCAATGCAAAGATAAAAATATAAGTAAATTGGGATAAATTACAATGACGACGATGGAGATGTTGCGTTTATCATCTTATGTTAGTTGGCCATGCCATTGTATTAACGTTATACTGTATACATCCCGAAGGTGTAATGAATTCCCCTAACATCATAATATTCGGGCACTACGAATATTTTCTACTTACAAATTCGAACCGAGACACAGCTCCCCGGCCTGCCATTGGTCGCCGGCTAATTACCTCCCATAACTAATCCCGCCTTTACGTCACTCGACACAACAGTAGTTTCGATATTTCAACAAGAACTAAATCACATTCAATAGAAACTTCTTCTCTAATGTGATTACCTTATCGCTATTTTGTCGAGCATATTACTCAAAAGAGATAAAAAAAAAACACCTAAATTATTTTATAGAGTGCATCTTTATCCCCGCCAGCAGCAAACTTCTAGAAAAGTAGAACACTCAACATCTAAACCAATAAAAACATGAGTGACAACGAAAGTGGGTCGGTATATCATGAAAGTGACTATTATAGTTTTTTCTACCCTCGTGCCAAAATATCACAAAGTGGGATTCAATTCAATGGAACTACAAATGATAATGGTGGCAAACGCACAACTTTATCTTCTCATCACTTTCCTCTTTCACACCAACACGAAACAGGTAAACACACACAAAGGAATTCTAAGCAAGATAAAGCCAACCTGGACACAAAGAGGAATCACTCGAATTGAGCCCAAAAATTAAGACTCAAAACCAAGTATTCTTCACACCCAGGTCAGTCCATTCGTGTCATTGTATATAGACTACCATCAAAATCAAAAACGTAAATGTCACACAAGAAAAACAACATAAGGAAAAGAACAACAAGTTCACCTCACGCAGAGACGTATCGCAGTCGGAGATTTTCAGATTCCCGCTGTCCAAGTCAGGAGAAAGCTCCATCACAGTATTGAACATATATATGTACAAGTGAGCGGTAAAGTAGCAGAGACGTGTGTAATGCAAGAGTGTGCATCTGAAAGCATAAAAACAAAAAGATTCAGAGAATGCACTACTAACATGAACTTGTGACATACCTGTTCCAAGATGATCTGACATGGATCTCCTTTCCATCACTAACTTCGCAACAAGCTTCCCATTTATATTCATGGCAGCTGACAGACATGAAGGAAATCTGAATCTACGACCCAAGAATAACCAAGTCTGTGGGAAACACACCAGGGCAACGAAATCTTAAATAATATGATAACAATACACTCGAGCTTTAGATAAGCTCTGGTGTTCTCAAGCAGTTGGGGAAATCACATGTTATTCATTTGCAAATCAGCTGTTAAATACCCCTAAAACATCAGATACTGAAATTCTCAGTGAGGGAGGATAAGAAAATGTATATAGGGGACATAAGAGTACAAGAACACTCAAGGGTGCACAGCCTCGGAAACACGTGTAGCTACAAAAGTTAGCAAGAATTCGAACCTTGCATACACATTCAAGATTTTCTAATTTGTCGATAAGATTGGGGAAAAAAGGAGATGGGTGTCACTTTTTGGCATAAGTGACTTCCATGGGATTTGAAGGAGTGATCTTGAACCCCTGAAGGGCATCCATAGCAATTGAAGACTGCTCTTCATCTTCAAACTCAACAAAGGCTATGCCTGGCTTCGCCTCAATCATTCTTACTTCCCTAAAACCTGGGTACTGTTGGAAGAGCGCTTGCAGCATCAAGCTGGTTGTTTCATGAGGCAAGTTCTGTATAAACAATATATAGTTGGGAACTGCAGCTGCTTCCTGTGCCCCCATCCCAGATTTCCGAAACACAGGCTGCCATAATGTGAGAAGTATTAGCAGGTGCCATTATTAACTACAAAGTCCGTACAGATACAAAATAAGTAAAAACTTTGCCCTTTCAGTTCTCCTTCCACTCTCTTAGAACCAAAACATTAGAAAGATAGCCAAAGGATGAAATGAATACAAAAAGAACCAACAAGTGTCTGTTAAACGCTCATAGAGTTCCAAGACTCTTAGCCAAATTGATGTCCCATAAGTTATATCCTAATTCCCTCTCATGTAAAAGTCCTGGAGGATCATTTCCGTAGCCATTGAGAGCTCAAGACTAGATGGTAATCAAAATAAAAAGGCAGTGGTATCCCACAATTCATCATTGTGACGCAAACGTGTGGGAGAGAAAGGGGCCAGAAAACTTACAGCTGAAGCACCATTGTTTTTGTAAGTAGAACCATTGGCAGCAGGTTGTTGTGTATCTTCAGCACGCGTCTTTCTTTCAGCTGAGAAAAATATTGTGTGAGACAAAATTACCAAAAATACCACACAAAAAGAAAGCAGGTAAATCACGAGAGAGCAGCACAGCATGTAGCGCACCCTCACCTGTAGAAAATGAATTTATATTGGAACTACATCGTACCGAACCACGGATGACATCATTTCTATTATACTGAGTGAAAAATTAGTCATGCCCAATCCCTTCAATATTTCTGCTTGAATGAGTTACATACTCCCAACGAACATTTATGACCCCATATAACTACACACAAAACTACCCCTTTTAAAAAAATCATTCACTAACATCAATGTAAAAAGAAGCACCACATCCAATACATGTGCATGTTCATAATCAATTTCTTAAGGAAATGTATAAAAGGTCACCTACACAACAGATTATCCAGAAATGATGGCTCCAAGCCATGCTGGGTGTAAGAAACTAGCCCACACCAGATCATGCAACAGATTATATTTGAATCAAGCCTTTAAAACAAACGTGTAATTGAAAACTGTTTTTCGGGACTGACTGAGAAGTTCACATTCCTCACCGGTCGCCATATATATACCATGCAAGCTTGGCAAAGATACAGGGTTACAAATTACAAATAGGTACATAGATGGAAAGCAAATGGATAGTGCCAAACCACATGGAGGTTTTACCTTTCTCCTCCTGCTTTTTCTTCTTTTCTCTTGGGACGAAGGAACCATCAGCTTTAGCAACGCAATCGGACTTGGTTTTCGCATATTGTATACGCTGCAAAAATGCGACAGGTTCTTTGTCATGTTGTATGAACTATATTTTTCCTATCCCCTCTTTTTATATCAATCTACACTACTGCAGAAAGAGCGGTACTAATCAAGAGTCAACCGGAACTTTCAAACAATTATGCTCACTGAACAAGTGACTAAAATAAGACACCACATACGTTACACTAGCATATTTTGATGATAATTGGTAACAAGCAAAGTTTCATTGAACTGCTAATTTCCCTATATCCTTTATAATTAAATTTATAATTTAGGTCCTCCTATCTCGTATTGCAACTGCATGAAATTGTTGTGTAACTTGAGTTTTCCATGAAAAGTGAAAACAAACCTATGAACAACCCCATGAAAAAATTACAAAGAGAGAGTGAGAGAGAATAACTTCAACTTCAAGACCTCAAATCTGCCTCTCGCTTTGGTACTAAACTCCCACAATAGATCATTGTGATGTATTACATGCACAACAACCTAAGTGGTCTCGTAAGGATGGGTCTGGTCGTTGTACTACTGCTACATGAACGAATTTCCTTCAACGGGATCAAGGAGAACTCTACACAACCTTGAGTTGACCCATTGACGTAAAAAAAGACGGCAACAGAAGAAGCTCTTATGGTAGCATTTAATTTTATAGTACCTCAGAGTAATATATCTAATGTAAAAATACATTTAAAGTCATTTCTTACAAAATCTACCCATGTTGTCCCCTGCCTGTTCCCAAAATGTAGGGAAACTATGTGTTAAGCATAATCATCAATTCTTCAGCAAAGGGTTGATAGCCCTACCATTGGTTTATCATAGAATGGGAAATTCTGCATTTGTCTAACGGCATTACTGGCAGATGGCACCTCACTAAATGCTACCCATGCCTGTCCTCGTAGCTTAGGAGTCTTCAAAGCAACAACATCTAATATTCTTCCATATTGTGAGAACAAGCAGTAAAGAGATCGCTTCAATTCTGTGAAATGGAAAAGAAAATGAATAAGTACATTCTGGTAACAAAAACAAAATATTGATAAAAAGATCACACATAAAGAAAATGTGAAATGCAATGGATGCAAGCATGCTTAAGACTTTTTGCACAGCATGCCAATGTGTGTGATTACCAAAATTTAACCATAAAAAAGCTCAATTTGCTGCAGAGAGAGAGAGAGAGTCCAACATAATATCACCAACGGCTCTGTGCAACACAATTAAAGGAGAATTAACATTTTGTATGACAATGTTACCATGTAGTACAATATATTGCTGCAAAGTTCTAATAATCAGTCCTTGAAAAATGAAGCATATTAGGGTTTTCCATCGAACTGGTTTCTACAGTAAAGTCAGTTCCCGACAGATCTTAGGTACAATCTCGATTAAGACACCACGAGAGCTTATTAACGATTTAATACACAAATTGACCGCCGCTCTGATCCCCTCCTTAGTTCCACGCTATCAAACCCTAATGTCATGCCAGTGGCGGTGAGGTCCTCCCATCCAATATATATACTGATATACTACCCACATTGTCAAGCCGAGCCTGTGCAAATTGGACACAGAGAGAGAAAGAGGAAGAGAGACGGTGGAAGCAAGAAAGCAAGGAGATGGCGAGGGAGCGTGGGTACCTTCTTTCTTGACCTTCTCGTTGAGATTTCTGATGTAAATTGTCTGATTCGGTGGTATATCGCCCGAAAGCATCCTCCTCGCCCCGATTCCTAAACCCTAGAAATTGAAACCCCAAATCCTGCAGCAATTCTTCCTTCCTTCCTTCCAGCAACGAAGCTCGCAGGGTTTTGGATTTCTAACCTAGAAATTGAAACTGGAAAATAGATGGTGCTGGTAGTCATTTTGGGCCTCCAGCCCAGGTTCCGTGGGCTAGTTCCAACTTTGGGCTTTATTTCGTTGATGGGAGACGCTTAAAAAATGATGGATTGAATCCCGAGTCCCAACCTATTGGGGATGGTACCTCTTTAATGCACCAGTCTATTTTGATAATACATGATGGCGGCTCACAAGTAGGGGTGAACAAAAACATCTAGTAATTATCGAACCGGACCGAAAATCTGAAAAAAAATCGATCATATCGGACTGTACCAAGATAACTCGGTCGGGACCGGGATATGGAATTTGTTGGTATCGAAGAACGGGTGAGATACGGGACAAATGTTAGGAATCGTGCTTGTATATTTCGTACCGGATTGGTATTATTTGACCTATGAATTTTTGCTTCCATTTGTGCTGGGTTCATTATTCTACAGGTCAGCTGGTTGCTGATAACATGATTGCTGAGTTGTTGTGTTCAGCTGGTTTCTGTTAACATTGTTTCAACTGTGTTCAGTTGTTCAGCTGAAATTGTGTGCAGTTGGTTCTTACTACAATTGTCAAGGCTGTTGGTTTTGGCTTCCAACTGCTTCTTAATTTTAAGGTGCTGTTGCTGTTATAAGCAACATGTCATAAGCACAAGTTTCTCAAGTGTTGCTGTTCCTGTAGCATTAACTTTCATTCCCCTCCTACCAAATCCACATCTGGTGTGTGTAGTGGTATCATCTGGGTTCGATTCCCTAGTTGCGTAATTTCATCCCTTGAATTTCTTTTTATCAATCGAATAATTCATAAATCCAAAAAAAAATTTAGATTAATTTTCATTCCTCTGTATATTTTTTTTTCCAATAGTTAACACAGTAAAGCAAAAGCCCGGAGGAGAGCCACAACAAACCAATTGCGCCAACTCACATAAGAATACTAGATCACGCATCCAGTAAATCAAGTACCGAAAATATAAAAAAAACCTGTATTGATGGACCAAAAAATAGATACCGAAAAATTGATATGAGACGAGACAAAAAAAATTAGGATCCATTAAATCGAAATGGAACAAAAAAAATAATCAAGGACCGACCATCTCGTACATCTCACCCTTGCACAAGTTACCACCAGCCAATCCATGTGGCCCGCCCACTTGCAATTTGACTCCATACTCATGCAGCAAGCTCATAGTAACCAAGTTTTACAATTTTGCAGGGATTTATCAGAGCAAATCCAGTGGAAGAGTCATATCGATTGTCAAATTCATACTATGGTCATTGTTCTTTTTCTTTTTCTTTTTTACTCCAATACATAATATTTCTATAGCTGAAATTTAGTTTTGATTATTTTCATTATCAAATTTGATAATTAAAATAACAATAATAAAACAACCACATCAATATTATTTTAACGGCAAGAGAAGAAAAGGCTGACGCCAATTGCACAACAAACCTGCACAACATGAAAAGATTATGCTAAAATTGGACATTAATCCCATTGGACAATCAAAGCTCAATTTGAACATTTTTATACTATTCATTCTTAAATTATAGCTGCGTATAGGCAAAAATGCATTACTCCCATCGACTTGCTCTTAGTATTGTTGTTTAAAATTAAAAAACCCAAAATTAATGATAAAAACTAAAATCACTAAGGAAAACATGAATCACTTAGCAAATAAAATGATTTTTTGTAAAAAAAAATTGTAACCCAATAAAACAGAAAGCGAATATTGAAAATCAATTTTTTTTGTTTTTTATTTTATGTTTCCGTTCAAATATTTGAGAAATAAAAATCAGAAATAAATATTTTTATTTCATCAGTCTGTAAATCGAAAATAGAAAATAAACAATAGAAAATTTCTTTGGGGAACACCTATTACAAAAAAAATTCCCATTTGATATATTTTCTTTTTTCTCAAAACTAACATGCTACTTTGTCATAGATGTCATCTTTTTTATTATTTATCTTTTCAAATCATCAGATTTTTCATTTGAAATCATCAAATTTGTCATTTGAAATCATCAGATTTGTCATTCGAAATCATCAGATTTATCATTCGAAATCATCATTATTGTCGATATCATCATCATCGTTGTGATCATCATTGACATCGTGATCATTATCTTCGTTTCTGTTTTAATGGATAAGAAGATCATCTTTGTTTGTAGAATTGAGGCTATAGATAAACTCATTGTATCTTCATTAATATAAATAGTGATGTAGTATAGAGTATTTATCGAAATCGTTAGTAGACATCCATTTACTAATTTCAGTTTGAAGGTCTTGTCGTTGTTATTATGATTGAGAGATTTTTTTAATCTGTTGTATATGTGTGACGTCCAGTTGATGTCACAAATTTTGTCCATTTCGACCACATAATTTGCATATGCCCACTTCATCGATATCTTCGATGTGCAGAGGAAGATCTTGTTCATGGCATATAAAACCAATCCGGTGGTGTCCTCGTAGTCATGTTGCTTCTTATCCGTTAATGCTTCAATAATTGCTTCCCATAATTTTGATGTTGTCAATTCTCTCATAGTCTTCTTTCCCTGTTTTTGTTCTTCAGGAAATCTTATGTCAAGGAATTCTCTTGAATTGATTGTTTTCAAGTCGTCATCATTTATTTCAGACGTCCCATCAAATGTGACTTTGATATCCAACGACGCTATGTTGAATTCATAATCATTACATACCTAATCAAAGTGCAATTTTATAAAAAGAAAATGTCTGAGTTTCTAGTGAAACTGTTTAATTGTTTTTGTTAAAATATCATATTTTTCAGAAAACCAATAAAAACTTATATCACGATAAAAGATTATAAAAAGAAACACAGTTAAAGGAAAAAAACAATTAATATTAAACCTAAAAACTAAACTGGTTAATAGTAACAATAGATTGTTTAACCACTGCTGTAATGCAGTACACGAGTGACATTTTTTTTTCCCCGAACTTTGATGCGTAACATTCCTCCTACGTACTTGTATCTGTGGTATGTTTTTGTTCAAGGAGTTGTCCGGCTTTCCCCCCTTTCTAGAATTACATCGGGGAAAATCTCTGTTCTTCGAAGTTACGAATTCCTCAACACAGTGATTTGGCCACGACGTCCTCTTCGCCGGCGGCTACTTGTTTTCGTCATTCCACACTGTTGTCGAAATGAAGATTTGGATTCAGAGTGTGGTTCGATCCGTATCACAAGTATTCTCTTGCCCCAATTTTATGTGTTTCTTTCATCACCTGCGCGTCGTTTCATATTGTCTTGATTCTTTTTCAATTTTGTTTTTCCTTGTCAGATTGCTAGTTCATGTTGGCCGATGAGGGTGGTTGTGTTACTGTTAAGGTGTTACCTGCCTGCATCCATTTCCTTTTATAAAGAGAACACAGAACAGGTAAGATTTTTGTAGTTCTTTTCTAATTGTTGGTTGGTTCTGAATTTGTTTTAGGGTTTAGGGGTTAGGTTTGTGATAGTGGCAGTACCTGATAAGACTGGAGTGCTTAGTATAAGCCTATTATATCATTAAAGCCTATGATATTGTTACATCCAAGGAAAGGAAGGGAATTTAAAAACTTCAATTAGCCGTGGTGATTGATTTCATAGGAATGATAGTACTAATCAATACGGGTAAGCCTCCAGTAGTCTTCTTCTCTGTTTCCATTTGCCATTGACCTGCTATTGCTAGCATAAGAACTCCATGTTGTCGAGGGTAAAAGCTTATTGCGCTCGTTTCCAACATTTTTGCCGTGGTGAAATTCCGCGTTTCTATTTGACAACTCGCTTTGTTAATCCTAAGTAAATGCCAAATGAAATAGTATCACCCATACCCATATCGAATGCTTGTTCTCTCCCTGTAAATTCATTGTTTGTATTCGGGTTAGAAACTTAGATTAGGTTATATTTATTGTTACCAGGGGCTGCCATCTTCATTAGACCATTGTGCATATAGCATTTTGCCACTTTGCGTTCCCACTTCTGTTTCCTTTTCCCCTTTCGCTATTCTAGTTTCCTCTCTAAATTTGTTATCTTCGTTTAGTCATCATGGATCATATGCCTCAAAGGCTTTTACTGCCTATGGTTTCTTCACTAGTATATGCTGTCTTTATGCCGGTGGCCTCAACCTAAAGGCAAAATCTAAATCTGAAATATGAAGTGGCCCTAAAGCTACATATTGCTCTTACCATTTTCGACCAATCAAACTCCGGCACCCATGCATCCTGTTTCTTAACCACGTTTTAGTCCCAAACCTGAAATTCGGAGCTGCTAGGCGCAGTGGAGTTGATTCCAATAGCCCATTGAGATGTGCCACAACCTTGTAACTTGAATTGGTCCAAGACCAATCACACCGAAGTAAGCCATTGATTCAACCCAATTCTTGTCCGATTTTAGTTTCTGATAAATTATTAGAAGCCGAGTGGACTTGGTTGGGTTGGCTTTATTGTTCAATTCATAAGCGACCACCTTTAAGTCTGCCAGTTTGCGAGGGAAGCTGAACTGATATATTTTTCTGTAAAAGATGTCTCAATAATTATAATATCTTCTCAAAGAAATCAGCGGCTATCAAATGATGCAATTGATACAGGTCTTCTGAGCGAAAATACAAGTACATTGGAACCATAGGAGACTTCTGTGGCATGCCAG
>LIEC01000081.1:0-29551 GCA_001925005.1 Drosera capensis
GCTGGATTGCCTTTTAATAAATGAATATTCCTCCTAGTCGCCGAGTGACTTGTGAAAATTGTGTTTTTGATCTATGTGAGCAAGTTGAGTTATTTGAAAATCAAATTGCATTAATTTAAAGTGTAACGTTAGGCTGCTCTGTCTTTTGCCATGTTCTTGGATATAAAGCTCCTAGATTTCTTTAGTCATTATTGTCAATGCATGGATTCTGGTCTGATTTAGACATCTGATTCGAATAATTCCTTTCGTTGTTGTCTTGTTTGAACATAGTGATCGTTAGATTTAATTTTTGAATACTTTATGGTAGATGTCGGTGAGTTATGAATTCATTAGGATTTGGTTAGATAAAAGAAGCCACATGATGGTTAATTAGCAGAGACCTTTGAAAAGATTTCTTCAAGGATGAGATGAGTTATTTCTGAAAACTAAATATTTAAAGGAGGAAATCCAGCAACAAACCCATATTCAGTTCTTATCGAATTCCTACGGCTTCCACGCCGCGAAAAAGGATGAAGTTGTGAGAAGAAATATTAAGAGTTATGACTTCTTTTGTCTTTCAAGTGCTAATATAAACCATTTAGATGAATAGCATTAGTAATATTCGATAATAAAACCTATTTAATGCATCTGGTGAGTCCTCAAAGTCACCAAACAAAATTTCCTCCCTTTGGATGAATCTTTGTTCAGTATCATCGGATATGAGCATTTTGAACTTGTGGCTCAACTTGAGCATTCAGCTCTATAACATTTAATACATTTCCTTACTTTCCTGATGTCTCTGTTTTGCTGCAATCCGCATATTTGAAACCTTATAAAGAAATCTCTATAAAATGATTTTGTGCTGCCAATTCCAGTTTGTTGCCAACCATCTGTGTCGATTTTGTGCTCATAGCTCGTCCCCTGCTCATCATTGATAACGATGAACAGTTGCATTTTAACTATGGTGGCTGGTGTTCACCGCCTAGATGTGGCCTTTGGCGGCCTTTCACCTCTCTAGGGAAGTGACAGTCCTCCATCTTTTTTCTCTCATTATAGCTTGCTTTCTATGTCGTAGGATTATGATTCATCGCCTTCTCTCGAGACACAGAATTGGCATAAGTTAACCTCCAAGGGGATTTGCTTTTCTGAAGAACCTTGGATTTGGTATAAGCTAAATTAAGCCTCAAAAATTAGTATCTTGATCAACAGAGGGGCAAGAGGAAATAGTAAACGGGAAAATGATTTACCATATTTTCATGTTGCTCTTAATTTTAATTTTAATTTTGTTTTAATTTCATGTAATTTTTTATTTTTTTGGTTAGTTCTGTTGTGAGAACCTGCCATGAATAAGCATTTTGTTGTTCTTTATAAGTTTGAACTTTTGTTGAAACCTGTTGAGTGCCGAACTATTTTGTGGTGGTGAGTTCGTGAATGAAAGCTGTTTTAAAAGATCCTCCGGATTTGCGGACTATTCGGTTGACCAAAGTTCGGGATTTCCTTTTAAGAAACTTTTGTTGAAATTCTCTCACGAAAATATTAGTGGAATAGTTTGTTTGTTTTTTTCGGTTATCAAGTTTACTTAAACTCCTTCATCCTGTGAATACATCCGGTTTAAACTTATGGATTCTGCTGTTCTTTGAGGATTTGAGGGGGATAATTTTGGGGTAACAAAGTGATTATTCGTGCAAAAGCCGTGGGATGAGAGACTTGTGTAGCTATATGATATGCTTTAACAAAAGAGGAGAAGATAATCGCCTTTTCACTATGCTATTCACATCAATACCTGTTTGAAGATCAGAATATGCCTTAAATATAAAATCCTTCTTTTTAGCAACTTGTTCATAGCGAACTGGCAGTAACTATTTCCTAGCTAGCTTGCTATATATGTCAATTCTAATATATGCCATTCAGACCACGATAGATACTCTAAGCAACATACATTGAAGACACTGCTACAGATAATAGATCCATGTGATATGCGTATCTTGCTGGGATTGTACCTTGTGAATGACTGAATGCTATATGATTTTACTATATTGTTTAAGCTATGTAAGGTCCGATGATATCGTAGTTCCTTGATGTATAATGGTGTTTTGCCCTTTTTTCGTGCTTGGATACTATACACATGCTTGGATTTGAGTATTTGATTTGGGATGACTAAAGGGCAGCATGATGTTATTGGTGGTTCTTGATGATGGATAATATGTTAGACGTGATTTGGCTAATTATGGCCTAAACATTGTGTAGCTCCATAAGTGGCAGAGCTAGTTTGGTTATGCTACAGAATAGGCAACAGAGAGTATACCTGTATCTGAGCATAGCAGCATTACAGGAATGGAAGATGGGAAACCATTATATGAAAATCGGAATACCAAGGCTTACCTTTGTTAACAGGATACACATGTATTCTGAGCATAGCAGCATTTAAAAGCGACGTTATCAAAGTCCCAAGACTATGGATGCCAATTCTTACAGTAATTTTGCGAAGTTAATCTAAGACCTTTCTTTTCTGCTCAGTTCCTTCACCACTTTCTGTGCTTCTCTTGTTTCGTACACTAAGCTTTGCATACAGAATCCTATGCAGCCCAAGCAGAGTAGCACTTTGTTCCTCTCTGCGTTATCGGTCACTTGACTGCTTTCGATAATGTCCCTTGAATGCTGCAAGAATGTACTGATGATGTTTTCTAGCTCTACCTCGTTTGCACTCGCAACACTGAACCTCTTGCTGTATCGTGCACTCCCAATCTCGGGATCATCAGATGAGATCCCGCTTTGATCAGCCGGGACTGGTTTGGTTGATGTCTCCTCTTCAAGGTACTTCAATGAGGAGCAGATCTTTTCCTTGAAAAGCTCTATGTCAATGGTTACTAGCTCTTGGTTATCTTTCCAAGCAATCTTGTTGTTTTGCAGCTCCTTGGAAAGCAGCTCAATTGCAGATGCTGTGAAGTACACCAGATCCACCATTCTTGAAATGGAGCTCTCTAGCAAGGCGTAGCTTTCGCTTTGGAATGGCTTGAACCAGAAGTTAGGTTCCCTCTTGGCTTCCCTTATGAACTCCCTCAGTGTAACAGTTTTGCTTTGCATCTTTCTCTTCTCGTGCTCCATTAAGGGATCCTGTTGGCTGGATGGATCACTGGTTCTGATGACCACGAACTGTTCCATGAACCCTTTGATCGTAGAGTAGCAGCGTGAAACTTGATCCTTTGACAGAGTGGCCGCTCTGTTAGGCTGGAGGACTACCTCGACCAGGAGGTAGCAGAAGAGCCCGATACAGGCCTCGGACATCCTAGCAATGCCAAACTCAGCTGGGGTGCCATATCCCACCCTTCCCAAAATAAGAAACGCTGCAATGATGGCAGAGATCCCTCCAGCTTCCCCGTAACTCTTGCTATGCCTGAGGAATGTCGTGAAGATGATCCATGGAACAAAGAACGCCAACCTTAAGATGGCGAACTTGTGTCCAATGAAGTATCCAAGCACCCCATAGATGGAACCCAGTGCTGTACCTTGGGCACGAGCATTTGCTCCATTGAAAGTCGCCTGTCTTTTGGTGGCAAAGCTGACTGATATTGCCAACCCTGCCCAGTTACCTTGATCTTTGTTGTAGGTAAGTCCAAGGAGTGTAGCAAGGCCGAGAGAGAGGGCCCACCTGGTGGCCAACATGATATCCTGGCGACGAGGGAGCCATCTCTTCATCGTTTTCCCCCAGGTTTTCTTTTCATGATCACCATCCTTTAAGGTGCTGCAGGAGTCTGTTTTGAGGTACTTGGTGCAGAAGAGGAAGAAAGACATGGACAGCTGCTGTGTGGTAGCGTAAATATCAAGCGGTAGAAGCTTCTCACCATCAGTCTTTGGGTTCTCGTACGGCGTTGAGGGTGCTGAGAAAGGTAATGAAGTTTTGATCTGGGCGAACTTTTGGGTTAACTGCTTCGCCACTTCTTGCATCTCGTCTTTCACCTGTTGGTTGATTGGAGTTTGCTGGGTTGGGCACTTTGAGGCCTCTATAGCCATCTCCATACCTCTTAATGTGACCTCTACTTCCTTCAGGTTGTCGGCGGGGTGCTTGTACTTGCATGCAGAAAGCCTCAAGTGAGGAACTTCCCATAGCACCCCATCTTGGCACTGTTTTATGTTTTTCATCAGCTTGGCTGCTGATGCTTTTAGTATCCTGGCTTCGGCGGCTAGCTCTAATGCATCTGAACTTTCTTCTGCCACCATCGCCTTGATGAAGAGGTTCATCCTCGTTGTTGCATTCTGAACGAATGATTTGCACTTGTGCCTTACCTGTAAAGAGACAAATTTTAACATTTAGCAACTTGTAAATGATTTATCCTCTTCTCGTCACTCGTGTGTGAAATTTGCACTCCTAAGAATGCACAAAAAGCCATCATTCTAAAGGTCTGACAGGGTTAGAATCAATAGTTGGCTCGTTATTTCTACCATCATCTCATGCATATTAGTATAATGATCTCCTTCGTTTTATTTATCCCTTGGCTTCTTTGCAGCAAAGATTCATCTGGAATTTGGTCATGTACGAGCTACTTATGGGTCTGACAGCAATGACATCTCTCTCGACGACATGAGATTATGGAGTAATTGCCAGTGTACATACCTCAAGAGTAGCGAGGTGAGGAAAAGGAAGCAACATGGCTAGAATAGAAGCAACAGCACCAAGGCCAGTGCTAGCTGCAACATAAAGCGGTCTCATCATGATGCCAGTTTCAGGAGTCCCGTTACATGTGCCGACATAGACCAGGACCAACCCGCAGAGCGCGATCCTCTTGGACAACAAGGGGATGAACCTTGGCAGCGCGACAACAAAGGTCCCTAACCCCACCAACACCGCAGCCAAGATAGGGCTTAGTGGATCCTGCAGTCGAACAAGCCATATGCTCATGACGGTTGCCCCTGTCACGAGACAGGTGCCGATGAAGGCATGCCATGTGCCACGGAGAGTGTCGCCCAGGGTTGTCTCCCACACAATCAGGGTTGCAGTCATGTAGGAGAAAGATGGGTAAGCGACGTACTTGCGGATTTCTTGTTGAGTGTACACGGTGGCGCAACCGACTATCAGGTATGCTAAGGCAATCCTGATTGCAGCAAAGAGCTTCTGCTTCCACACCAGGATGGTTCTTTTTTGGCCGGCCATTCCTTTTTCACTCTGGTGAAGCAAAAGCTCGCGACACTCTCGTTTTATGTGTTTGGTATAAAAGACGCCAAAGTGGAGAATAAATATGGTTTTGGCTAGACCGACTGCTTAACGGCCAGTATTGGTATTGTTGCGTTGTAATGGAACCTTAGACTTTACATTATGTACATATATAGAGATGTCTACAGAACAAGGAAGTCGCCTTGTTGGACCAAGCTATCCGAGCTAGGAGAATAAACTCGCAATTCAGTGTTTTTTTTTTTTTTTTACTAGACATGTGACGGTATCGAATTCGTTGATCATGGTTAAATATCGATATAATCACCATTGAATCATGTTGTGTGTTAACGTCGTCTGTTGGTTCAACTTGGGTGTTTCGTATTGTAGGCTTGCGCAAAGCATGAGAGGTCGGTAGGTAGTTCATGTTAATCAAAGGTCATGTTAATCAATGACCTGACCTCATATCAGTTTATCCTTGCATCAGGTTGCTTCTATTTTTAAGCTGCATCATACTAGTTGTTTCCATATGTAGTAGTATTTGTCTTGTAAGGTGATGTATGCTTAGCTATACCAAAAAATCTACATCTTCTATCTCAATTTTAATTATAACACTTGATTTTTTTCCCATCATTTAACGATCATTTTTAGAAACTTTGTTTGTGGTTTTAATTACTCAAGAAAATTGTCATTAATATTTCGTAATAAATTTTAAAAAAATAATATTTGATCGTCCCGTGAATTAAATTTTACATCAATAAATAACCATAATCAAACTATTACAATTAAAATGCATTGGAGTGAGTTTGAGGATGATCTCCGTCCCACTTGGTAAGTGGTCCAGGCTTAGTTCAAAATCTCTTGGATTCTGAGCTACCAATGTGGGATTTCGGGTCAGGCCAATGTGCCTCGATTTACATGGAATTAATCCTTGCATTAACTTTTTTTTATATAATAGGCGAGAACGATTCATGTGACTGTTTTCACCTATTGGATTCAAGACGCAAATCACGTAAAGAAAGATGATATTCCATCCGTTTCATATAATTTATAATATATACGTATTTTATATTATTCTATATGTATGAATTCAAGTCTCGTTTTCATATCAAATCACGTTTGATCGTTTCGTAATATGTATTACCTTGAAGTACATAACTTACACAATCATTAATATTTCATGATAAATTAATATAAAAAATTACGTTTGATCGTCGTTGTATGCGTGTTAAATTTTATATCCACACGCATGTAAAATCAAAATATTGCAAACTATATGGAACACAGAGGATAGACCGAATGTACCACTTCCTTTGTCCCAAAAAGAGTGAAGCAATTTTTCAAACTGGGATGTTCTATTTTAAATACAACCATACTTAATACAAACGATGCACGTTCTTTGTAAGCCATGTGATGGATCCTCTCCTCATGTGTACTAAAGATTCGGATTCACCATAGCTCTTGCCTCAAAAGTCAAAAAACCTACATTTCACATTCACCCCTAAAATTCGAGTAATGTAACATTCCGTCGACGCAGCTTTTGAACTCATGCTATGAGTTCAAGTTGAGCGAGTCGAGCTAGAGCTTATGAGTTATTGATCGGTTTAATTCTACCTGGATTTAAAAATGAAAAAAAGGTACTTAGCATATGATGATAGATGAATGGTTAAGACACACGAAGATTTGAGTGTAACTTGTGTGGCTAGAATATTTGATAGATGGCTACATCAAAGGGAAATCTAAAACTAGTTGTTACAAAAAGTACTCCCATATCTGCGGATACTATATGCGCTAGCCATTTATGGTTTGTTGGATTCCTGTTGTTTTCAGATTTCCCTTTGTTCTTCCTTTTGTTCTTTTTATGTGTTTCGGCCAAGGAGGTCGTTCTCAAAATGCTTGCACGTCCAAAACTTCAGAAAATATTGTTTCAATATCAAAAGGGTGACTGTAATCCTGTAATCCCCGATCGGGTTTAATATGTTTGTAACTCGGATATGGAGCAATGAATCGCTCATAATAGGCCATTTAAAAAAGAAAAAAAAGGGAGAATGATCTTATTATCGGGGAAAAAAAGGGAGAATGATCTTTGCCAAATAACTGTTGCAGCAACACTTAAGGGTCATTTTTGTGATCTAACTTAGAGGGAAGTGAAACGATCACGAGGATATCCGGATATCCCTCTTCAAACATTTATGTTTGTGAGTTTTCATGGAGGTACTGAGAAGGATTAGGAAAAATAGTTAGATTATTTTTTTAAGTGAAACAATTCTCTAAAAAATGAATGAATTCAGATGGATAATGGATTAAATCTTATTTTTTTAATCAAAATATATAAGGATGATATTTTCCTCGATCATAATTAAACTCACAAACAAACCATTAAAAAAAACAAAAAAACTATGTCGTCATCTATTTTCTACATCCACAGGCACCAATATTTTTTTATGTACTATGTAATCTTGGTAAATTGACTAAGCTATGAGGTACTTTATAAATGGGCCGCAGCTTTGGGCTTTCTTCCATTTGCTTCAAACGTGGGCTACTGGGCTCAGTACTTGGGCCTGGTACCATGGTCCAATACTCATAGTCTAGTCCGCCAACGACGTCGAAACAGTTCGAAAATTGATACGACGATGGCTTGCGATGCGCTGGCGGTGAATGAGATTGCGGCGACGGAGTCGGAGAAGAAGGTGATTTTCAGCGGTTTCTTTCTATTTGATCTATTCATGTTTCGCATGAATTAAGCTTTTTTCGTGTTAGTGTCGTGTCGTCGGTGTCAATGTGATGATGAGATGATAGTTGAGAATCGAGATAGTTGAATGGAGGATACTGAGGTTTGTTTAGGTTATGACATTTGTGAAATTGAGGAAACGACTCCATGTTGTCTACATGGAGATAAGACCGTGTACATCTCGTCATCCTTAGACACTTTCCTTGACAGGAATACCTAGGTTTGTTTCTTCGTCGTGTGTTTGAGGGCGAGGTGGTCACTGTAGTATAGTTTTGTTGTTCGAATCATGAGGTGTAGAGGTTTAGGATTTTCGTTGTGAGCTCTATTGTAGTGTATTAGTGGGCACAGTATGTGTGTTAGGTTTCAGATTGATCAGTTATGACATCAGTATGAGAAATTTTGAAGTGTAAGGTTATGATGTTTAGGATTTTTTTACTTCAACTCTATTATGTGCTAGTGTGTAGATTATGTGTGTAAAGTGTCAGATTGATCAGTTATGACAACAGTGTATGAGAAATGTAGTAGTGTAAGGTTATGATGTTTATGCATCTGGCATAGGTTTCGGACGTCATTGGTAGTTCATTGTCGATCTCTTGGATACTTCCTAATCGATTGTATCTCGAAGGAGATATGTGCTGGAGTCGGATATAGCTGCTCCTTTTTCTTTTCTAGGGGAAGAGAGTGTAGACTTCCTGTTTCTACTCCATCGTGAAGGCAACTCAAAGTAAATGTGATGGGATGTAGAGAGTTTCTTAGGTCCAATCTCTAGAAGGTGATTGGGAATGCATAGAACATTCAAAGTCTCGTCCTGTTCGAGTTGTTTCCCATTTAAGGATTTGCGCTTCTTTATTTGACATATAATGTTCAATTCATTTGTGAAAAGGTGGTTACAGGGTACCTGTAGTCTTTGTTTTATTGGTAAGATTTGGCACTCATGTTCGTACTAACTATTAGTTCGAAGCTGATGATGGTTGAAAATTTTTCAACGAACCCATTTCATGATTCATTTGCTGATTCCCTGTTGTCTGCTGATGATTTCTTTATCAAGTTTGCAGCATAGAATCAATAGATATGAAACCGCAATCATGAAAGAAAGTATTGTATTTGATTGATATGGTGATTTAGTTACACTATGGCTTTACAACCCTCATAATTTTACTAGTGTGTGAAATTACTTAACCCGCTGCTATTGCGAAGCAATAAGGGAAAAAAGATGGAAGAATCTAACGAAACCCGTGGCTAATGGAAATAATATGGCTCAAGCATAAACAACCTTATACTTGAGCCACTACAAAAATTTCATTTACATAATACCTCAGATTTTACGGTTGCTAGATTTACTTCCGAATGAGTTCTCTTACTACCATATGAACTTCTCGTACTTCTGTCACCAAACTCCGCATGCAAAATCCCATGCAGCCCAGGCTTAGAAGCATTTTATTCCTCACCTCAGCATTTACTGCAGCACGGTTGCTATCTGTTACATCCCTCGTGTGCTGTAGGAATGCACTTAGGATGTTCTCAGTTTCTTCCTCGTCTATGGTAGGAATCCTGTACTTGATCCCATTTTGTTGCTTTCCCATCTCGAGGTCTGTGGAATCTGCTGTCTGCTGATCCTTCTCATTTTGTTGAACATGATCTGTTGATGTTGCCTTCTCAAGGTGCTCCATCGAAATGCTGACCTTGTTCTTAAAGAGCTCGATGTCGATGCTGATCTGCTCTTGATTATCCTTCCAAGCATCTCCTGATTTCTCCATCTCTTGGTCAAGCAACACGACGGCTGATGCAATGAAGGATGACAGATCCGCAATCTTATTGATGGATTTCTGTAGAGCAGTATAGGAATCACCTTGGAAAGGTGCAAACCAAAAATTAGGCTCAGTTTTCGCTTCTTCTATGAACACCCTCAGCTGATTAATCTCAACTTTGAGCTTAGCCTGATCCTCTTTTATTGAAGTTGCCGGGGTGGAAGCTTCCAATTTGTTGTGGCTCGCCTGGATATCCACAATATTACCAATGAAGGAGTTGATAGTGCCGAAGCATTGTGACAATTGTTCCTTCGATAATGAGGCAGCCCTCTCGGGTTGCAGGAGGACTTCTACCAAAATGAAACAGAACAGCCCAATACACGCCTCCACTGTTCTAGAAATAGCAAATTCAGTTGGGGTGCCATAACCTTCTCTGCCAAGAACTAGCAGAGCTGCTACAACTGCTGAAATGCTACCGGCTTCGCCGTACATCTTGCTGTGCCTCAGGAAAGTTGTGAAAACAATCCAGGGTAGCAGGAATGCGAGCCTTAGGCTAGTGTAACTGTTGCAAATAAAGTATCCCAGGAGCCCATAGATGGAGCCCAAAGCAGTACCTTGAACACGGGCATTTGATCCCCAAAAGGTTGCTTGTCTGGTTGTGACAAAGCTAACAGCGATAGCGAGTCCAGCCCAGTATCCAGCGTCTTTGTTGTATGTCAAGCCTAGCAGTACAGAAAGGCCGAGAGAAAGCGAGCACTTGACTGCAAACGCCAGGCTATTGTGGCTCGGAAGGCATCCTCTCACTCTCTGTCCGAAGCTATGGTTTTCTGCACCCTCAGGGATTGGTTTCTCGTTATTTTGTAGCAAGTTTGAGGACTCCTCCTGGTTGAGGTGTTTCATGCAGAAGAAGAAGAAGGACAAGGACAAGTGTTGCTGGCTATGGCATATGTTAAGTGGCAGAAGGTTTTTCTCAGAGGAATCGTCACTGGTATTTTGGTCGTGAACTTTAGATGAGGAGAAGGGCAAGGAGACTTTGTTCTGCTCCAGCTTCTGTGTAAGTTGCTTGGCCATGGCTTTGAGCTCATCCTTCAACTCCTCGTCTACGGCATCTTTTGGTTTCTGGGTGCGAGAGGTGAGCGCCATCTCCATCCCTCTGAGGCTAACTTCTATCTCTTGCAACTTTTCAGCAGGGTGCTTGAAGTCCGGCCTCACCAGTCTCAGGTGAGGCATCTCCCATAACATACCCCCTTGGTATTTTTTGATGAAATGAAGAAGCTTGGCTGCTGATTCAGACAAAGTCTTGGCTTCGGCAGCTAGTTCCAGCACCGTGGTGCTTTCTTCTGCTACAATGGCCTTCATGTACAGGTTCATCCTATCAGTTGCATTTTCAGCATATTGCTCACACTTTTTTGTCACCTGTAAGAGTAACAATCCATTTAGCAATTTTATCTCGTTTATCTTCAAAGGTTCCTTGGAGGGAAGAAAATGGTCGCTGGATCATTTATCTCATATGATAAGGTTTGTTTTTGTTATGAGATTATGATGAGGATACGAGGCACTAAATGCATCTATTAACCACGAATTTTTTGATGATATTGTTTTGTAGGTTGATCAAGGAAGCTAATTTTGGAGGCATGCACTTGGACTTCCCTATCTGGCAAGGAATTTAGTTGAGGATCTCACATGTATGTTTTCATTGGTCCTCTATTTGTATTTCTCTAATTAAATTACTTTGTTTTTTTTCCTGTGTAAGAAGAAAATAGGTGAACTGTGTAGCGGTAAGTAACTACTATATGATAGTAGGTATGCGACACCAGAGGACCGTGTTGAAAAATCAGACTCAATACTTAGGACTTGTAGGACACAAAAAAGATTAAAATGTTTAAAATGTTCTCAGGAAAAGTTAAAGGTTGTGAACTGAAGCCGTGGCTTACCTCACAGACTGCTAGATGCGGGAATGGAAGCAGCATGGCGATAACTGATGCTAAGGCACCGAGTCCAGCGCTCGCTGCAACATTCACTGGGTGCATGACTACGTCCGTGGAAGCACCATTGATCACGGTCCCGACATAGACTATAACCAGCTCTCCGAAAGCGATCCTTTTGGACATCAAGGGGATTGAATCAGGAAGAGCAATCCAGAATGCCCCAAGCCCAACCGCGATAGCAGCGGTGTTAGGGTTGAACCGTCCTGGTCCGACGAGCCATAGGCTCAATATGGAAGGACCCATCACAAGGCACGTACCAATGATCACATGCCATGTCCCACGAACCGCATCACCTAATGTTGCTTCCGATACGATGAGGGTACCAGTCAGGTAAGAGAAAGCAGAGTAAGTTATGTAATTCCTGATCTGTTCAGGACCGTAAAGGGTCACGCATCCTATCATGCCATATGCAAAGGCGATCCTCAAAGCGGCGCCTAGCCGTCTCCTCCATACCGCGACGGTTCTTGGCGCTGCCATTGTGAAGCCTTAGCTATCTTGATTATCTGTTCGGAAGCGTCTTTTTTATAAGCTGTTTGTTCGTCGAAGAAACGCAATTTGGTTTATTTGTGTAGGCTGAATTTGCTGCTTGAGAGAGTTTGTGGAGAATGACAAAGAAGCTGAAATGCTGAATATATAGGGAAGTTTTGGGCTAAAATGGTCTCTGAATCGTTAGCTTGGGGCCCATCTAGTGAAGTGTAATTTTAGTGTCGGCATCATCGTCTTCACCTTTTCGTCGTTCTGTTTGAAGTTTACATCAAATTATTTTACATTTTTACTTTAATTGGTTATACTTGTCAAAGTTACTTGGCTGTCAATTTTACATTCTTTGTATAGTACTCTTGGAAATAATTATCTAGCTCTCTGGAATCCTAATTTTAAAGCTATGAAAGTTTAATGTATGATCTCGATATGAAATACTGTATTTTTAGTTTTCATGATCTAATTCATCATGTGATAAAATAGACTGTCACGAAAATATGTATTAAAGAGTGTTATATCCTTAATTGAGCACATGGAAAACGACAATATTCTAAGATTACATTGAAGCAAAAACATCGATCTTAGAGGAAACTTATTTCCCTCGAGAATCCATTAACATTGCATTTTGGTGTTCGAAACCTGTGACTTCGAAGCTGAGCTGACTATTGTGACTTCGATGCTGAGGCTTGCCAGTTAACATCATAATCAACCTCAAAATTAACATGTCATCACTAAGAGATATATATTTACTTTATAGTTGAACAAAATATGATCACTCGGCATCGCACACAGAAATGTTCATCTTTCGACCAATTACTTGTTGTCGAGGCGTGACCTCTAGCCACCTAGCTTCGGAACATTATCTACTCTAGAAGCGCAAGCCCTCGACGCTGGGGCTGAAGAACAATCTATAATACAGTATTACGCTGGGGCTTTAGTAATAGACTGCTACGTAAACGAAAATCGATCCATTGATTTGATGCTCATTAGATAGACTAGTTGTTAGTTTGATCTAAACTACACCTCCGTAGGGTAATTTTTTTCTCATTGCTTAGGTCACATGCGAAGGAGGGTCCAACGACTCGACATAGCCTCTTGTGATCTATATATATATATATATCCTGTTTCCTATCAATGAAGTAGCTCAATATTGTCCATAATGATTGATAAGGGCATGCGTTCATATACCCGAGGCGTTATAAGCCGTTTTATATATGCGTAGCAAGCTCGCCCTGATCTCGCGTATAGCTAGACTATGGTTCCATTCTCGATCAAGAAAATATCGAGGCCGCAAAGGACCTCTTGATATATCGTGGATTCCTTGGATGACAGAGAATAGATATAGTCATTTCGAAGAGGGATTGGAAGTGGTACATCAATTACGAAACGAAAGGTAGAAGATTAACCCTCGAGCATTAGTTCATTATCATATATCATAGCTTAGAGCTTCCAAATTTACAAGACTTGCTGAGCCGTATGCTCATTTGATATCAACCAAATCATACAATTTGGTTATCTAAGATACAAGAGAAAAATAAATAAATTAAGAGGGATCAAACCATATGATTAAAAACCTTTAAGAACTCGTTCTAGCTGATACATATTTGATTTTCAGGTTAAACTTAAATTTCAACAATATAATCACTAAATAATTAGAAGAGCTGATAGAGATGATTAGCGAACTCGTAGGTTAGGGCCATGGCTGTATCTAGCGCAATTAACTAGCTTATATTTAATAGGAGTATAGACTTTGCTTGAACAATGTTTTACAAGCACTAATCAGATTAGGGTAATTAGAATCCAATTATTGGTTTTGCTAAACAAAGTTTGTTACTAACACCAATTGTAGATAATGTTTGATCATTAATCTAACAGTTAGTTACTAGCGGTCAACTAAAGTAAATCATGATTTTGGGTCATGGTGCAAGGAAAAATTGCCTTTGGGAACCTAATTAAACCGACTAGCTAAATTCAATGTTCGTTAATCTTGAAAGACTCGATCGCGTTAGTTTAAGCTAGTTATAGTATTAGTAGTAACCTACATGATTTGGTTAGCTATGAGCACACACAATTTAAATCCTTCGTCTATGAACGTGAAGAAGAAGACTACTCGTGTTTAAATAGTTCTTAGTAAACTTTTAGCATTTATCTGTTCTGATTTCATGATGAATTCTCTTTTCGACTCCCCGATAATCCCTTTGCATATCACCTCCTGTATGTGTATTTGTGTTGCGATAATAATTAATTAAGATCGTTCACTATCTAGTTCCCTCGATCTACCCCATATGCTGTTTTTCTTTTTTTTTTATTCAAACCACCCCAAAAAACAGAGCGGGATCATACCAGGTTATGCACCATGATCTACCCCATAAGTAATTATGAAACTAACATCGCGAAAGAATGTATTCGTCAAAAGCCTAATCCGTGAAGGTTAAAGTTGATTAGCATGTTACCCGATCGATTATTCAAGATAGCTTGGTCATAGAACTTCAGTTGAATGTGGCCCTTGTTCAACAATTAACGGCTTCTAATCAAAGCAAAAAACCAAAGTTGTTTGAATATTGTGGTCCTTTAAACAGAACTTGCCCTACATTAACAGTTAGGCTGAGACTGGGAATCCGAATCAAGACTGATTTTTTGAGTTAAGTTGAAATATCCAACCATTCATGCATATACCTTGTTTGATTTACATTATTCACTAAAAGCCACCTTCAACGCCATTATCATATATATATATATATATATATATATATATAAAACAAGGAAGTTTAAACTTCTGATAAAATTGATTACGGATATTAGGTTAATATAATTGGTATCGTCAAAAAGGATCCATGCAATATGTAGATACTTATATCTCTCAGGAGTCTCGAATCTTCTGCATGATTAGTAAAATGAAATTCGTTTTATGTTCAGTCATCATCAGGTATGAAGAATTGGAACAAGAGACCATTGAACCTTTCCGGATTTTTTATTTATCTCGAGCAATTTTCATTGATTAAATTAAACCAACACTATACTAAAATTCCTCGATTATTCCGCTTAGATACACTACAACTACGATATGAATTGGAGTTGTTTCTGTTGGATTTCATTATCAAGTACGACAAAATGAAACACGAGAACATTGAATACTTTCGGACTTTTGGTCGCAAGCACACTAAACCTCTCCAATTATTTGCTTAGCACGCAAAACATTCTCTAATTAAAACCTTCCCATGGCACGAATCTCCCACACTAAACCCATGAGACTTCTGCACTTAATTATTCCCTCTTTATCAAAATTTTTGCAACATACATTTCGATGTCTAATTTAATATGATCAAACATCATTTTTTATAAAATTATTATGAAATATTAATGATAGACTAAGTTACGAACTTTAATCCTGAATCAATTTAAGATTTTTTAAATATTGTTAAGAATAAGAACGGAATACTTCGAAATACATGTCGTTATAAAAACTATGGATAAAGGGAGTAGTAATTAATATGCTGCACTTACCTAGTTGTATAAGATAAGCCAGCGCCTCACTTATCCAAGAAGTTTTGGTAGAAAGTGAACCAAGCAGTATACTAATCACTTTCCTAAACTCTATGTGCTGAGAAACTGTTTAATTTGTTCGTAATTCTCTTCTATAAAGTAGTATCTTTGAAAAATTGTCAACGAAAAACATCGGATCTAGATTTATTTTTTTATTTTTGAAAGGAACGTCGGATCTAGATTAGTAAGCAAGTAAAAACAGTTCCTAAGGTATTGCACAAAATGAACTGAAAATTTACTAGCATCTGTTTTTGTTAATTATAAGTCTTCATGAGATCATTACGAAGACCTGACTTAATAATAAACGATTTTTTTTTTTGTCATTTATATGATCATGGATTCAACATCTTCTGAATAAAACCTCTTGACCCCATATATCAATTGGCCTATGTTTAACATTCCGATATATAGATCCTTATCACAACAAGCTCAATTCACATATGAGGCTGTAACGCATCGTTTGCTCTATGAATACAAGTGGGTAATATTCGACATTTTTGACTTACATCTAGCTATACTTGGAAAACATAGATTACATATAGGCAGGCTGCTCGTTCCCTCTGAGGCAATTTTTATTGGTCGTTGCACATCCTTTTTCTATAGCACTGTTTTTTGGTTTGCTTGTCGTTATAATAGCTTAGGGCGAGATAATGGTCACCTTTTACACTTTCTCAGCTTAAGAATGAATTATGCTACAAAAAAAAAAAAAAAAAAAAACATGAGTTTTGAGGTTGACCCATTCTTCCCGTTTTGACCATCTAATAATGGAGTCCAACGGGCAATATTCCGAGTCTTTGGCTTTTCATCGATCAATGAAAATATCCGTAACAGATTCTTATCACGACAACGGGAATCCATCAGTCTACTACTACCAGAAGTTATCACTAGCAATAATCTCTACCAGTGGATCATCGCTAGCAACACCTACTATTGATAATAAGATGTCGAAAAGCTGATCATATTTTCATGCTCCAATGTATAATTAAGATGTCGAAAGACTCGTCATAATATAGTATCAAGTTTAAGATAGAACATTCCGATGTATTACATTTGGATTGAATCACTTCAAAGTTAATTCAAAGTGGTAAGTCTAGGTTTTAGATAAAAACTAACAATTCGCCACCAATTCCCGTAACTTCTATGTTTTGTCGTCAATGAAATTACGCGAAATAAAAGTGTGCTACGATTACATTTAGAGAAACCGAATGGATCAACAAATACTCATTCTTGTAGTATCCTAGATTATACTAGTTTTTTTCGTCAATTTTCAAAATGGGTAGATCAAGAAAGTTCGTGTAAAAAATAACTGCAATACAGTACAAGAACTCTTTTTAACTAGAGTTGTTTCAAATGGAGGCTAAGTATTTCATCTAAGCTAGAATACCTCATTCAAAGGCCCTATTTTCATTTATAGGATGAACAAGTGAATTTCGTAACCTTAAAACACTTCATAATATAGGATTGGATTTTATGGACTGCAGACATTAGAACTTACAGGCTCCAACCTCTATCAAAAGATCTAAAAGGTTACGACGAAAACTCTTTCTTTAATTATTTTAGATATCACTTATAGAATCATGTGAGAAGGGTTGCAGCCGGCTCAACGTTTTCGATCCCTTTATTTAGATTTATTGTATATGATGAGGAACATTCAACCCATTAATTTCTTCATAATATGTATTATAAGGACTAATATATAAGTTAGGTCTTGTATTCATTCATCACCTCATACTACAATGCAGCTTCGCCCCACCATCGCTCTAACTAATTATAAAATTTTATTTTTCCCTTTTCATCTTGCATAATAGTCGGGCAAATTTTGTCTGCGGCAAAAATTTACCCTACGATTATCATTTCCAAATTAATTATCAAAAAAAAAAAAATCATTTCCAAATTAATTGACTATTCATATGGTTATAAATGAAACTGCCAACCAATGTTTTTATCGATGGTCCAGGGTTAAATTAGTTTTTCTTCTTTAAGAAAACATTCTAACTAATTTATAGTAGGTGGTCTACGAGGGTATAAGATTTTCTCGTACTAATACGTGTTAACGTAACACGGATTGAGATGGTTATCAGTCGATGACGATTAATTTGTCCGGAACTTATATCATAGGAGGCTAAAATACAGGACCAAGCAAATGTAATAGAATGCTTAGGTCTTTGATTAATTAAGGAGATTAAATTGTTTAAGACTAATTAGCTTAAACTAACAGCATGGAGGGTTCACATATATACTACTTCATACAGTTGCAATATCGGGCTAATGCAGTTCATAGTTCTAACACGATACTCTGTGGAGTAACATTTATAGAACATATTTCTATAAAAGTTCTATTTTATTAGAGGCATACTTCAATTTTCGATATACCAATCAACCTGTTATCAGCACCAATCAACCTAATTTGATGCATTTTTTCGATATTATGTCTAAGAAATTTTTGTAGTATAGTGTGGATGTATATAGTGTGAATTAGCTAGATAAGTGACCACTTTTATAGAAAATGCATGCAAAGCTTTGCAATAAATGAGTGGATTAGTCTAAATGATGATAATGTGTTCATATTATTCAAGTTCTAAAAATGATCTCACTGTATTGGCATGCAAGTACGTATGAGAAGTGAGTATGGTGATCGAATTATCAACATTGAGGCGAAGTTAGCAAATAAATGAAAAGGATGGATGAAGTTGAGCATGGATGAAAAGGATTACTCGAAGTCTCGAACAATGACACATATGTTGAACAATCAAAATGTTATAATATAAGTTGAAATTCATTTCAATCAGAAAGCCTTTTTCATTCAAAACCAAATTAGGAAGAACATATCGAGCACGTAGGTGGCCATATATGTAGAAACCCAATAAATAAATAAATAAAAATACAATGGGCATACGATAAGCACAACTATATATAATAGATATTTGTAAATCTGATTTAAAATCAGTTATATTGATTGATTTTAAATCAATCATATATTTTCGTATATAATATCAATATAGGATCTAATTATGTAGCCAATCCCTCAACTTATCAGAGTTGGATCCCCTGCCATTTATCCAACAACATGAATTTGCTGTTTGTGTGATTTTCTTTTTTCAATTTTTTTGTATTAGAAAAAACTAAAAAAGAATCTAAAATCCTTTTAAAAAATATCAAACCTAAAAAAAAATCTAAAAAACCTTAATAAAAATAATCCCGACAAACTCAAAACGGCCACGACTACACCAACAACCCCACTCCCCAACAGCCGTGAATCCATTTCCCAACCTATCATGATATTGCTTCTAATCTATGTATCGGTAAAAATTCTGATATTTTATAACATAAATTTCATACACACATATATATAGGATTTTTTTATTGATAATCAATCAGTCATTAGCTACATTTATTAGAGGACATCTATCTCTTCCGCTCTCATAAATACTATGGATTATCTTGATGAGCACGATTGACGTTGCTTATCAAGGGAAAGTGTATTTCATAATTTAAAAACTTTTTTTTTTCTCAAAGCATATTGTTCTTTATTTTGAAGCTAGTATATTTGTAACATTTTAACGCTAATACATTATGTTCAACGACTCCTCAACTTTGAATGTAAATCTTGACGTCGCTAGTCATCATTATTTCATTGATAAAAAATGGCGCGCTGTTCCAATCCTAAAATACTCTTGCTCTATGTACTCGATCGATTGGAGATGATACGTACACTGTGAGATAAGATTCTGATCACTTGAAATTTCACTATAGTGGAACACGGCCTAATAAAACTCGCATGAGAAGTAAAATTTAGATATCAGCTATGTACTTATGTTTCTACCTCGTCGTCCTTCAAATGTTCTAGCACCTTCGTAGTATGTTCGATGTTCAAATTAAGAGCTCATCTGATAATTTGGTTTCCTAATCCTGTCGTTTTCTCATTTCTTAGTACGTTTTCTAAACATTACTCTTTTAAATGGTGTTATCTGCGTAGATATGAAAGATAATCTTTAACCAAAGTAACACTAATAAATTTATCAAAAAAAAATTATAAAAAAAGGAATGAATATTGATAATCATACAAAGTCAGAAAAGAAAATCATTTTAATCAATCACACGGCAATGGTCAAGAAGAAAACCAAATGCAAACCAAGTTAAGTGACTCGAGGCAAAAAACTATTTCTCTAATCGTTCCATATGAAAAGACCCTGTTAGTAAAATAGATAAAAAAAAAAATTAAAGGATTAAAAATATGTTACTGTTAAGTATGTGTAAAATATGCCAAAAAAAAAAAAACACGGATATTGTACAAGTATCAACCAATGGATAAAACGATTATGTTAATAAACTTTCATTTCACATGTCCGTTAACTAAGCAAGTGCGGAATAACTTTGACGGAGAGTGAGGGGGCCAAGCAAACAGCTAGCTCGTTGGTTCACATAATAGAATCATGTACCCCTCTAGTCAAATTTTTCTCAAGTAATTGAACGATACTTTGTACTTTCATATACTATTATCTTCTTTGAACTCTTCCGTATAACCGTGTGTGTACCCAATGCAGTTCTCACGTAGCATTACGTTTCGCACTTCCCCGACAAGCCTAATTACTTGCATTGTTAGAAATGATCTACTAGATTCTTTTCCTCTAAGAAGGGTCTAGAAGTTTACTTCGTCGATAGAAATTTCGTTTCTTTCGTGTATAGCCCCATAGGGTTGCATCTCCTTCAGATTATAATACGTAATGTCTATTCAGCATAGGAAGAGTTAAGATAACGTCTAATGCTGGAGTTTAACCGTACCTCTGATCACCATTGCACAGCACGGCATGTGATGTACCCGCAAGCTTTAATAATAAGTCGAATTTACGATAAAGTTGATTCCTCGATAATATATTTATGTAAGAGCAGCACAACAAGGTGTCGAGATCAGCCAATTTGCTAGCAACAAGCACAATCAAAACAGAAGTCAATACAAGGTAACGTTGTTTAATTAACTTGACCCGCCACGCACACGTCCACAAACCTCATGATAACAAAAAGGGTTCGACGATGAACTCAACCCACCGAATAAAAAAGATCATCTTGACTCAACATGCAACAACTTTGCCTAAGTGGCCACACAGGCAATTCTCACTTACGAAGAGAAACTGCATAACCTTTCTTCATGTATAAGTTCAACCCCAACCCTGTTTTGTCTCTAGATTAAAAACATTATGCGTAAAGCGCATAGACAATGAATCAGGGCATATTAAATAAGGTCATGCTGTATGATTTATCCCTATTATTCGATATATCCGAACCGTCACATATTTCAATTCCAGGCAACGTTGTCCCTTCTTTAAGGGAATCAATCTATTGTTCATATAAATTCTTGAAACACAGAAGTTTCTGTTATCAACTTGTATCAAACCATAGTGGGTTCTTTTCCTCATATGAGCACAAAATGGTATGGTCAAACATATTCAACGTCATGAAAGAGCAACTTATTGACGCACGAGTATAAGAGTGTGTTCACCTTGTAATAAGCAACTTGTTGACGAAGAAGTCAAATGTGTGCATACTGTTTTCCCTGTCAAGTGAAAAGGCAAGTATGGCCAAACAGACTTTATAAGTAGGAGCCCTAAATCAAGAACGACAAAAAAACCCAACAATCTATGTTATGTAATGTGACATAAACCGAGATATGACAAGAGTCATAAGACATGAACTAATAAATTGAATGCGAGTTTATGAAACAAGACGCATTTTCAAGCTATGTGAACAAATGTGCGGCGCGCAACAACTGTAGTCCCTTGGCATAGGCAGACCGGCACCAAATCACACACATTGTCCCAGTCCTAATGATATGACGCAGTCATGCCTCTAATCTATCCACATTTCGTTTCGCTGGTAGAAAAATTATCATGTTTAGTTCCTATCCTGAAGCTGGAACGGCAAATTACAGATATTTGTCAAAGGACTGCATATGGTCTGATTGTATGCCCCATTATCAAGTTGGTTGAATCGAAAATATCTATCTATGAAGCCATGAAACTTGGTAATGTGAGTGACTGTAAAGCAATGATAGGTAGGCAGACGACTAAAGAAAAGGAGGCTCTTGGATCTTTACTAAAATATCTACCTAGTGTGATGATAGGCGCAACAACTGTGGATTCAACCACCATCCCTGAGTGTATATCTCTCATCAGCTCACATTTCTGGAATGTAAAACCGCATCAGATCGCTAGCTTAAGTTCACGCTGGAGTTGATCCCCCTAATTGAAGTATTGCTTCACTTCAAAGAAAAGACAAGCAGTATCTTCAATAAGTTTAAGAACTCAGGAGAAGTGAATTAGTCATCCAGGATGATAAATGTGGCCCTTATCTCAATCCTAACTTCGTCGCGTTACCCTGCTCCTAGCGTGCTCGACTACAATAAACTTCACCTAAGTCTGTAATCGAGGGAAAACACCTTTTAATAATCATAACTGCATCGACAAGGCTGACAATAACCTAGTATTTCCATCATATAATGCACAACCATTCAACCCAAGGCCATTACTTCAACAGTGAAACAATGAGGTACCAACTTAACTGATTTATGGTGCACTAACTTTCCATTTTTGCACAATAGATAAAATATTTACCAATACTAGAAAACATCAATAACAGGGAACTAAATTTCGTTAGGATGCATGAAAATCACATTACGGGGTCCAATTGAGCTAACATCGCAAACAACACAGATCAATGTCAACTCATATCTCATAGATGCTCCTGGTTCTTTTTAAGATAGAAAGAGGCCGAAAAAACAAGATTGCCACCACTAATCGTGATGGAGATCTGACCTATAAGTTGTTGCAACTCATAAAAAAAAAAAAAAACTAGTGGTGTTCACCTACAAGAAGAAGTCATGCTTTCCCCTGGGTTATTTGAACAGACGCCTGGAACTTGGTCTGCTACATTGAGTAAGTACAACGTCATAGTCCTCGTAAGGATCGTACCTGTATGTTCAAACATCCACGTCCAGTAGGAAGCGTGAGTTGACAATGGAAACTTTGAAAGGAGCAGTTTAGCATGATTATGTTAAAATAAAATGAATGACTTCTTTTGATTTATTAGGGATGAGTGCCTGCATCAGCATATGTAAAAGCTTCAACACAAATAATTTTAAACAAGCATTTCACTGGTGATCCACTAACTCTATCCAAAATTTAAGTGAATAAACAAACCAGTGGAGTCATAGACTCATGATGAAGTGCAAGAAAGAGTAGAGAGGTAAGTTTCTGAAAATGGTAAACAAAGAAGGTCCATCTTTTGCAATGTCTATCACTCTATTATAAGTTGCAAAGGTGTATGTTCATACAGAGACAGTGACCTAACTTTGTTATCGTTGACATCTGTTAGACACTGAACAACCTACTTCGAAGCATCCACCCACAGGAAAATAATTAAATCAGAAAGATAGTTACCATGGATGTCATTTTCAGATCCTTTAAAAGAAGAAAGTTGTTGCTGCATAAGCACGATTAGATAAAGATAGTTACCATGGATGTCATTTTCAGATCCTTTAAAAGAAGAAAGTTGTTGCTGCATAAGCATGATTATAGCTAATAGGTAAAAGTGGGTCACGTGATAAGTTATAAGACACATACCAAACTTTTCAACTCGATGAAACTGTAACAGATACAACTACAATATTTGAAAGAATATTCAAGAGAAAGAACAAATATGTGACAATCAAGGGAAGAATACAGTTTTATTGCATTAAAATACGAGGTCACATATTTAGTATCAGGATTATAGTTATAGTATAGTACTTTAAGCGAGGTCCATGGAAAAGAGACAGGTACAATGTTCCGCCTTCAGGACTTGTGTTAACTGTTAAGACTGGTTAACTTTCTGTCTATCCTTTACTATCCACACAATTCTTTTATATATTTCTATCTTTAAATCTTTGTATCTATTGATCATGATGACTGAGAATCAGAGGCATTCTCCAGCAATTCTCTGTAGATCTAAAACCTTAGTTTTTCTATCAGCAGTCGGTTGCATTAGAAAAATCTTCATACTGTGGACTAAGATTAATCCATGAGCCCAAATTGTCTTCTATGTTCAACAACAGACCATAGTACGCTAATCCATGATGGCCAAAGGTCATCAGGCCTTGTAAGTTGCAAGGAGAACTTGTAATATATTCCTCATTAATAGCAGTGCAGGACTAAGTTCCAGTCAAATTTCAGGTCGATTTACTTGTGCATAGTTTTATGACAACAATGTAGATATGGCCTCTAATCAACATAAGACGCGCTTATTTTAGAACATGTGGACACCTATAGTCGTATTTCCAAAACAATGTAGAACTCTCGGACAGTTCTCCCTAAAAGTAAACAATAGACTGAAACATGATCGGTATGCAAAATATGTTGTTTAGATGATGGGCTAGTCAGGAACAAGATTGGACTTCTCTTATCAATCAAGAAAATGGCAGGATCCAAACGTGGTCATGTTTCAAAGGAAATGCATTGCAACAATACGGCCCAAAAAGGAAGGGATGAGAGGACTAACCTTTATTACAACAGAGATTCAGAATCTTGATGGAGAATATGAACAACAGATCGATTTAAGCCGAGGCTGAAATCACAATGGCTGCTGCTCAAGATAACAAGATGGCTTTTGATAACGATCTTCATAGTCACTGCGTAAGCCTTCAACAATGAAAATTAAGTGTGAGAACATGCACGGCAGAATGAGAGGACTAACCTTTATTACAACAGAGATTCAGAATCTTGATGGAGAATATGAACAACAGATCGATTTAAGCCGAGGCTGAAATCACAATGGCTGCTGCTCAAGATAACAAGATGGCTTTTGATAACGATCTTCATAGTCACTGCGTAAGCCTTCAACAATGAAAATTAAGTGTGAGAACATGCACGGCAGAATGAGAGGACTAACCTTTATTACAACAGAGATTCAGAATCTTGATGGAGAATATGAACAACAGATCGATTTAAGCCGAGGCTGAAATCACAATGGCTGCTGCTCAAGATAACAAGATGGCTTTTGATAACGATCTTCATAGTCACTGCCTAAGCCTTCAACAATGAAAATTAAGTGTGAGAACATGCACGGCAGAATGTTTATATCAGGGTTCCAATTGTTCTCTAAATTTCGGACATGTTATCAGCAGAATGAATGATCGTATCTACATTGAACATATTAGAGTCCTAGTGTAGTTTTTCGTTTCAAATGACTCACAATTTCAAAGACACTATAATCAAATCCTGCCGTCAGTAAGAAAAAACAACATCTACTCATGATGCACACATAAATTCTAACATAATGACGAAGAATATCTCGTGAAAGAAAAAACATACCAAAAACAACTAATGCATCCCACTACTAACTCTCTCGAGTTCCCTTGTGTAAGAATCTAAATCCATCCAAATCCGATATAAACGTAGAACTAAGCTCGGCCTAATCTTCTAGCCAGAACAATACCATTGACATTTCAATGTCTACAACCGTAACATTCATAAGTTCTTATTGAAACTCTAGATCGACAACTCCAAACGCATTTACACTTCACAGCAGCAAATCAACACGAACACGAACACTAATTTTCAATACCTGCTAGAGAAACCACGATTGCATCAACACGATGCACGCGTGTCCAATTCCATCCCGAGCAGATCAGAACCAAATCGAACTCAACGCCCTAGCTTTTCCGACCGTTGGATAATCGAATCGAGTCTCCCGTCCAGAAACCCTAATCATCGCCGACATGCGAATCCCGACAAGGTTCATCAAGTAAGATCAAACTGAAGACAATGTGATGAAATCGATGGAGTCGTGTTATTCCAGGAGAGATCTAAGCCGAACCGTTGATCTTTTTGCGCTTCTTGAAACGATTCAAATCCATGAGTGGTTTCGGTTTGGTGTATTTCATGGGCATGCGCTGGGCGTGAAACAGCAGACTGTTATTATCCCATAGACTGATATACATGGGCTGAGGCCCATATTTATAATTCTCTAAGGCCCAAGCTCCGTTTTTTCGTCTTTTTTTTTTGGAGAATTCTTTATAAATACGAAGCTACCCTATGCAATTTTAATTACACAAAAATAATTTACCCTATTTTTTGGTTCGAATCTTGACAGTTTGCCCCAATATATGGTCTGGATTTCAATCGTTGTGCTCCCTTCATCCGACTTATCCTCCTTTCAGTCGGTTGGACCTTGAAGAGTTGTTTAAAGAATCTCTTTTCTGCTCTTTCCTAGTTATAGGCGGGTGATCGCTCCCTACGGTCGCTACGTTGACTACAAAAGAGCGTGCTTTTGTCAGAAACACACTCTTATTCCGTTCACCTTAATCTACGGAATGCTCGTCAATACCTATAAGTGATGCTCTTGTCTTCCATCAAATACCCGATAACCAATTAAAAATTCATTATCCAAAATACAATATTACATCCAATATTCTATTTTCTAAAATTGATTATATTTAAATCCACGACACCGATCGACGACGACGACGACGGATTAAAGACAATGAAGAACGACGACGAACTAAAAGGATGACGATGACAACAAACGATGAGTTAACGACGGCGACGGACGACGATGATGAAATAACAATGACAACGGATTATGATAATCTAACAATGAACTACAGGCAACGACGGAAAAAAAATACAATCATTTGATGAACAACGACGAACGACAATTACGGACGATTGGCGACGACGAACTAATGACGACGGACGACGAGGACGATAACGAACTAACGATGACGAACCACAAAGACGAAAGACAATGAACTGAAACAAACTAACGATGACGACCATGAACTAATCGAAAGAATCTGCATTGGAAAATTTATTAAAATCGTGAGATTTGCAATTCAAAAAAGAAAGTGAAAAAACACCAAATAAAATTAGATGATTTCAAAATGAGATAGGGGAGATTTGATTTCAAAAAAATAAAAGAAAAAAAAATGAATGGTATCTCTAGGTTAAAAAAAAAAAATTGGTATTGCTCCATCCATCTCATATTATTTGTAACATTTTTCTTTTTTTGGTCGTCCTAAAATATACATATGCAAAATTTTCTTTTTAGAAAAAAATTTGAACATAAAAAATATCAAATCGCTATAATAAATTCCACTAACTTATCTCTCATCTCTTATAATAAATTTTACTATCATAAGAAAAATACTATTTTCTTTATCAAATTTCACAAAAAATTCAACTTTCACATAAAATCAGTTGTTGATTTGGATGGATGAAGTATTACTTGTTTACCCAAATCATCCTAGGAAAAACAATTACTACATAGTTAAAAAAATTAAAGAAATTTATCAAAATATATATAAAAAACAAATATATATGTCATGACATATTTAAATTTATGTGTGTTTAGTAAAATCAACGATGAAAATTAAAACGTTTGATGGATGCGTATTGAAATTTGAGTCAAATTGATGATAATGAGATCTTAAAGATTGGGTTCTCATCTTAAGATACTTCTTTCATATATGTTTTAATCTTAATTATTGATTTTGATTAGACACATCTGACATTGGATGTGTCAAGCCATATATATCTCATAATTTCTATAACGACATGTATTTAGAAACGTTTCGTTTTTATTTTTAACGATGTTAGAAAATTATTAAAATGATTCAAAATTCACAACTTAATTTATCATTTGTATTTCACACTAATTTTATAAATTTTGATCATCTTAGATTAGGTTTCAAATTACGTTTCGTTACAAAAATTATGGAACGAAGAGAGTTTAATAATAAAAATATTATTTTTTGGTCCTAAAATAAATACAAATTTTTGGTTTCTATATCATTTAACACATATTTTAAGCAGTTTCATTATTCATGTTAACGATGTTTGAAAATTATGTTATTGTCCACAACTGAATTACGTAATTTAAAATATCTTTTATATTTAATGATAATTTTATGAAAAATGTAATTGATCTTTTCGATAACGTAAGTCAAAATGAATATCGATAATTCTTCAAATTAAGTTATTGTATTTATTATGATGGAGTATAATATTATAATTTCCCAAAAACAAGTTTTATTATTGGTTCATCCTCGTCGGGTCTTTAACCTATCTACACCGACTGATGGTCCACTAACATAACTCCAACCACAAAACGTACCGCAACTTGCCTCTCCATTCAAACATGCCTCTCTCCGCCACTGGGACAATCTCAATCCTCAACGTGCAAATTCAATTTTCAACAATCCAACGGCCCACAACTCCTCAGGAACATTCCAGAACCGCATTCCCATCCCACGAACCCTACCCCTTCCCTATAAATACAACTCCAACAACCATTTGCCTCCACACGCAAACACACCTACACTCAAATCTCAGATCTCATATCTCAGATTTCATATCTCAGATTTCGAACAGCAATGGCAGGAAAGGGAGAGGGGCCAGCCATCGGGATCGATCTAGGGACGACGTACTCGTGCGTCGGTGTATGGCAACATGATAGGGTTGAGATTATTGCGAATGATCAAGGGAACAGGACGACGCCGTCGTACGTCGGGTTCACGGATTCCGAGAGGTTGATCGGTGATGCGGCGAAGAATCAAGTCGCTATGAATCCGATCAACACTGTTTTTGGTACGAAGTCTGGTTTGTCATTGGTTTATTTGTTTCAGATCTGTTGTTGATTCGTGTCGGTTTGTGAGGTATGAGATCTAGATCGTTCGGTTTGAATCTGATGTGTTCATGTGGTTGGTTATTGAGCTAATATGGTTAATTTTTGAGTCAATTTGGTTGATTCTGACCTATTATGAATAGGTAGCTAGATTTGTTTCCGATCTGTTTACGTCTCAGATACGTTGCGAGATGATTAGTCAGTTAATTTGGTTGTATTCTTTCGTGGTATACCTAAGAATAGTTGTTTCGTGTTGTATATTCCTTCTATCAATTATCTGTGTTGGAGACATGCCTTGATCTGCTTGTCGTTGTAGTTGTTAAGGTGAATATCTCCTTTTGGGCCTTTTGGGCTTTGTAGTATGTACTAAGCCTAGCTTTGATGTGGTGTGGTGCACCCAAGAAATTCTGGGATTAGTAATGTAAATCCATCATGCTCATATATTCTAGTTTCTAATTTGTTCGTTCAGGGAATCGACATGAAATTCGATGTGTAATGACACTTGGTGTTGAATTCAATACATTATACTTGTGCAGTAAAGATTAAGGATTGATTTTCTACTTGGTTTGTAGTATCCCAAGGAAATCAAATGGCACTTTAGTTTAACCCGATTGGTTTGTACTATCCCCCCTCCCCCTGTTTCATTTGCATAAGCAGTTGGTTTCCTTGCAGCTTCTTCCTGAGAACTGAACTGCTTTGCATATACAGTGTATTATGCATTGCGATCCATTATGTGCACCAATGGTGTATTAGGTAACTGATGTAGTCAATTCTGTGCAGATGCAAAGAGGTTGATTGGCCGAAGGTACACTGATGCTTCTGTTCAGAGCGATATCAAGTTGTGGCCGTTCAAGGTTATCGCTGGCCCTGCTGATAAGCCAATGATAGTGGTGTCCTACAAGGGTGAGGACAAGCAGTTTGCTGCTGAGGAGATCTCCTCCATGGTTCTCATGAAGATGCGTGAGATTGCCGAGGCTTACCTTGGTTCCGCAGTGAAGAATGCTGTGGTCACTGTCCCTGCATACTTCAATGACTCACAGCGTCAGGCCACCAAGGATGCTGGTGTTATTGCTGGTCTTAATGTGATGCGTATCATCAATGAACCCACAGCTGCTGCCATTGCCTATGGTCTTGACAAGAAGGCTACCAGTGTTGGTGAAAAGAACGTTCTGATCTTTGATCTTGGAGGTGGTACCTTTGATGTCTCTCTTCTCACCATCGAGGAGGGTATCTTTGAGGTGAAGGCCACTGCTGGAGACACTCACCTTGGAGGCGAGGACTT